>JBAMAX010000088.1:0-261860 GCA_037043745.1 Chymomyza amoena
CGTACATCCAACCCGGGTAATACATAGTTTTCCATCCCAATGGACTGTGATTACGTCAGGCACATTGTTTTGGAAGTCCGATTTTATTGCTTTTGCCCGTGGTTTTCTAGTTTCAGCACGAATTCGCTGAATTGAGAATTTGTTAATAGAGAATCATCGCTGCTCAGACTAAGCCCTTCTACCACCACATTAAGAATGTAAACGGAATCTCTAATGCTTAACTAACACCGATCTAAAGCTGCAACTAGTTTAGGTGTTATGAGATTCTTTCTAAAAAATCGTACTTGAAATTTAAGGGACACCCTAGTGAAGGAAAATGAAAAATTCTAATGGGGCATCGTCTGACTATGATGTGGAAGAATATTTTTATCCGCGTGAGTCCCAGTCACGAGTCACTCGCAGTCAGTCACGGGTCAGAAGCTTGGCACCATCTGTTACTAGTTACTCCTCTGACGAAGATGTAGAAGAATATTTTTATCCGCGTGAGTCCCAGGCACGAGTCACTCGCAGTCAGTCACGGGCCAGAAGCATTGCACCATCTGTTACTAGTTACTCCTTTGACGAAGATGCGGAAGAATATTTTTATCCGCGTGAGTCCCAGGCACGAGTCACTCGCAGTCAGTCACGGGTCAGAAGCATTGCACCATCTGTTACTAGTTACTCCTTTGACGAAGATGTGGAAGAATATTTTTATCCGCGTGAGTCCCAGGCACGAGTCACTCACAGTCAGTCACGGGCCAGAAGCATTGCACCATCTGTTACTAGTTACTCCTTTGACGAAGATGCGGAAGAATATTTTTATCCGCGTGAGTCCCAGGCACGAGTCACTCGCAGTCAGTCACGGGTCAGAAGCATTGCACCATCTGTTACTAGTTACTCCTTTGACGAAGATGCGGAAGAATATTTTTATCCGCGTGAGTGCCAGGCACGAGTCACTCGCAGTCAGTCACGGGTCAGAAGCATTGCACCATCTGTTACTAGTTACTCCTTTGACGAAGATGCGGAAGAATATTTTTATCCGCGTGAGTCCCAGGCACGAGTCACTCGCAGTCAGTCACGGGTCAGAAGCATTGCACCATCTGTTACTAGTTACTCCTTTGACGAAGATGCGGAAGAATATTTTTATCCGCGTGAGTCCCAGGCACGAGTCACTCGCAGTCAGTCACGGGTCAGAAGCATTGCACCATCTGTTACTAGTTACTCCTTTGACGAAGATGCGGAAGAATATTTTTATCCGCGTGAGTGCCAGGCACGAGTCACTCGCAGTCAGTCACGGGTCAGAAGCATTGCACCATCTGTTACTAGTTACTCCTTTGACGAAGATGCGGAAGAATATTTTTATCCGCGTGAGTCCCAGGCACGAGTCACTCGCAGTCAGTCACGGGTCAGAAGCATTGCACCATCTGTTACTAGTTACTCCTTTGACGAAGATGCGGAAGAATATTTTTATCCGCGTGAGTCCCAGGCACGAGTCACTCGCAGTCAGTCACGGGTCAGAAGCATTGCACCATCTGTTACTAGTTATTCCTCTGACGAAGATGTGGAAGAATATTTTTATCCGCGTGAGTCCCAGGCACGAGTCACTCGCAGTCAGTCACGGGTCAGAAGAATTGCACCATCTGTTACTAGTTATTCCTCTGACGAAGATGTGGAAGAATATTTTTATCCGCGTGAGTGCCAGGCACGAGTCACTCGCAATCAGTCACGGGCCAGAAGCATTGCACCATCTGTTACTAGTTACTCCTCCTACGAAGATGGAAAGCTCAGAGCTAACAGCTCCTCCGACAAGAAAACCATTTCTACAACCCATACGCATTTATATATTAGGCAGCAACGCCAAAACTTCGAAGGAAGTCGCTATGCCGAAGAAGACCACGAAGGTAGCTAAAGTTCTACCAGATAAAGCAAAAAAAATCATCTCTCCAACATCTTGGCAACGAACGTGCCAGCTGCAGCGGACTATCTTCTAATAGGATTCCATCGTCTTCTCATAACTTGATAGAAAGTGTTTCTAAAGGTTAGAACTCTTTGTAAAATTGTGAACTTACAATAAGTAATTACTAATGTATTTATTTTACAAACTAAAAGAGGACGAACAAATTCCAAAAGTAATGAGTGATAAAAATGATAAATCCCAGAAATCGTAGAAGATCAATCATGATAGCTACTCCTACGAGCGTGAATCCCATGTTCGTGTTACACGCAGTAGGTCTCGTGCTAGAAGCATTGTGAGTGATGCAAAAGAGCAAAAGAATCCAACCGCCGGGGTTAAAAAGGATAAGGCTCCTAGGCGTTAAGACGCCTCACAAAATCAATAAATTTTGAATTCTATGCGCAACTGCAGAGTTCGACTCTCGCGCTCTAAAGACATCCACCACTTGATAGAAAGTGTTTCGGAAGGTTAGAACTCTTTGTAAAATTGTGAACTTACAATAAGTAATTACTAATGTATTTATTTTACAAACTAAAAGAGGACGAACAAATTCCAAAAGTAATGAGTGATAAAAATGATATGAATGAATGATGATCTCAGAATTCGTAGAAGATCAATCATGATAGCTACTCCTACGAGCGTGAATCCCATGTTCGTGTTACACGCAGTAGGTCTCGTGCTAGAAGCATTGTGAGTGATTCGAAAGACCCAAAGAAACTTGACGCAGGAGTTAAAAAGGATAAGGCTCCTGAGCAAACATCTCTTAACGCCTCAAAAAACCAATAGGTTTTGGATTTTATGCGCAGCTGCAGAGTTCATCCATTGCCTTATGAACAGTAGGCGGCATGGGATGCCAGGGATACTTGTTCCGATACCCCACAAAAACGTTTGAACAAAAAGATTGAAACTTTTCTTAATCAATTTCAAGTTTGCAAGAGATTGTGATTAAAATTATGTGAAAACTCTTTAATATTCCGTAGTTAATATTTAAAATTAATAAAAGTAAGACTGAATTAGCCCTTTCAGCTGTATTGCCTTCATTTGAATTGCCATTTGGTCTTGGGTTGTCAACATTAAAACCCATTTCTGTCAACATATTTGTTTGTTTAAGTTATTTGCGTGCTTTCAATTAGGGTTTATCACAGTCCTTCACGTGCCAATTCTTGAGCTCAATCTGTACGAAATTTTTAATATAAACTCGAAAAATCTGATACAAGCGTGTAAAGGGCTTAAGCCATATTGAAGAGCTTGTGATTTAGTCTTAAAAGCTTCAGAGCTAAATTCTTTTACGTTAAGCAACTATGTCGGTCTCGCTCTACAGATTGGACTGCAGAGACTCGAATTATATCCTGTCAGCACATTCAGAGCTTTCCCATCAATAAGTGTCATTTGTCCAGTATATTCCACAAATACCTCTATCTGGGACAATATTAGTGACAAACCATGAACTATCTAAGATCCGTTGTAGTGTTTTCTAAAAACTGTTTGTAGATATTATGACTGGTTGAGCCATCATATCATCATAACTAAAAATTAACATGCCGTACCACATTAGAAAGTGTTTCTAAGACCTTGTGCAGTTCAAGAACTCGGGAAGCCGTGTGGTCTAAAAGTTTTTCTAATGGAACCTGTGCCGAATTTGGCGTTTTTGAGAGTACCCAAGCACTGTGCTAAATTTGATCAAAATCGGTTGACAATATTATATAGCTGCGATAGGAACGATCGGTAAATAAAACATTTTTTATGCTATTATTTTTCCACAGAATTTATTCTTCGGATTTGGTCTTCTGTTTGTAAGCAGAGCCTAGTGCCATAGTTCTACGATGCCTTTTCAGTCTGCCCTCGCTTAACTTTATATAATGCATTGTGTTACAGTGCAAATGCATCAGAATTCCTTAGACCCACATTTTATAACATACTATCCTATCTACCTGCTGAACTTTTTCAATTGGGAAGTTTTTAAGTGGCATTCTCTTTTGCCATGCCAGCCATACCAAATGCCACTGACCGACACGATACCATATACCATGTACTACACTCGAAACAGTTTCCGTATTAACCCATGGCTGGCATTTGCTGTTTGCACTTCCTAGCCCATAAAAGTCCAGATGGGAAGTGCTACGCAACAGTGGTGGCACACACAGCGACCGGCTGCTCCATATACAATAAACAATGCAGATGCAGTAGCTCCAAGTGCCCCATAATGAAATGTAGTCGATACCTGCCTGATATAAAAATAAAAGCAAAAAAGACTCACGCCTTGGCCATTGACCATTTGACGGTCGCGTTTGCCGGCTTACGCAAACCACTCTCACGATTAAGAGAGTTTGGGGGGGATCTACTAACGGGTTTTCAATAAAGTGGCCATAAAAAATGAGAGCAGTTCAATGCGGCAAAATGTCCAATGAGCAGCTTATGGAGGAGCTGGGAGGTTGTCTTGGTTGGGATTGGGATTCTGCTTGTTGGCATGATGAAATTTGTTGTTGTTTTCGCACTTAATGCGGAGCCAAATGGTAAATAACGTGAAGTGAAGTGGAAGCGACAAAAACAGGCGCAAACCTGGAATCAAAAAACAAAAACAACATCAACAATGACAACCAAGGGCGTAGGCAGGTGTTAGCAGAAGGGGCGCAGCTGCTGTAAATGCCCAAACCTACATTAAGAATTTCCATATTGGTTATTCAAAATTCTTCTACGCCACAAAAATATCTATTGCATTAAAATTTTTGCTAAGGGAAATTAGAGTAGGTGAGAAAAAATCCGAGTAATCAGTGACTATGAAGTGCGTTTTACCTATCTATCACTCACGTATTTAGCACGTTTATGTCACGCGGCTTTAACGAGCCGATTTCGATATAATATATCTGGAAATATTTAGCTTTTTACTATGACTATATCCAATTTCTCAAAAAAACCAAGCATAACACAGCGCTTCGGGTAAGGGGCAGAGCCTTCTAGTAATAATAAAATAATGGCGTACGTAAAGTCGGGCGCGGACGACTTTGGGATACCCTGTACCAGTAGTTTGCAATAAAATCCGGTTTCTTCACAAAAAAACAAAAACAAGAATTTTTAAGCAAACATTTTTTTTTGACCGATCGTTCCTATGAGAGCTATATAATATTGTCAACCGATTTCAATAAAATTTGACACAATGCTTAAATACCTTAAAAAAGATCTGAATGCCGAATTTAGTTCAAATATCTTTACAAACAAACGGAACACATCGAATTTTGTATAAAAATCGTTTTGTTGGAAGATCGGCCCTATGGGAGCTATATGATATAGTCAACAGATTTTGATGAAATTTGGCACATTGCTTAAGTGGTCTAAAAAATTCCCAAAAGCCAAATCTGGTTACGATATCTTTATTAAAAAACGAAATATAGCGAATTTTTCTTTAAAAAATTATATTGACCGATCGGTCTTATTGGAGCTATATGATATAGTCAACAGATTTTGATGAAATTTGGCACAGTGCTTGGGAATAATAAAAAATTTGTAAATACCAAATTTAATTACGATACCTTTATGAACAAACGAATTATCCATCTAAAACCTTTTTTTTGTCGAGGTCGTCTCAAACACCCATATTGAAGCCATATAATTTATCCCCGAAATTAAAAAATAAAAGAAACTTGTCTCCTATGGAATAATATGGGATATAATGTGAATGTTTGGTTACTCTAGCTCTTACCATCTCTGAGATCTAGGTGTTCAAAGGGACAGACGGACATGGGTATATCGACTTCTCTTTTGATACTGATCATATTTTAGGTAGCTTTGGGGTGTCTCCGACGTCTCCTTCTATATGTTACATACATTTTCGGCTTGCACAAACTTAATATACCCTTTGTACCATATGGTATAGGGTATAAAAACTACTGCAAAAGCCATTTCAAACCAATATGCTTTAATTCACAACTAGTTGACACACGTATTGGTATAAAGAACCTTTTCTGATGTCAAAACACTAATGGAAAATTTCTTAGTATTTTTGTTGCTTTTATATATTATGAACATGAACATTATTTATCTGGATTTTGCTTATTAAGTTTAATGGCTTAATGCTGTTTTGGTAAAGGATTTGTCTTCTAGAGTAAAAGTTAAGCACTGTACAGATATACTTAGTTTGCCACTAGTGTTAATCAACGTTTATTTGGTATCCGGAAAACTCTATAAAAAGGCTAAGTTTTGAAAAATCCTGGTACATGCCGAAATGCAGATCTAAACATTTGCTTTGAAAAAGAAGTCAACTAATTTGAAAAATTATTGGACCATAGAAATAATCTAGCCTTTAATTTAACAGATAATGGTCAAACCTCTAGAAAACTGAAAAATTGTTCAAAGTATTGTGCATCGCTAGCTACTACTTTTTCCCCATCTTTCTGGTAATATTCGTATTCCTGGTGGGAAGAACGACTCGTTTTTTGAAGCTATCCATGAATTGACCCAATTCTTGGTACTTTCATAAGAAGTGAACCGCTGGTCATTCAATGCAAGTGATGTACGGAGAGTACGGAGGGTGAGGTAGCAACTCCCATTTTAACGTTTCCAAGTATGTTTTCACGATTTTCGCGATATGGGGCCGAGCATTGTCATGTTGCAAAATAACTTTATCATATTTTTTGCTCATATTCCGGCCGTTTTTCTCTGAGTGCATGCCTCAAACGCATCAATTGGAGTCGGTAACGGTTCCATGTGATCATTTCATTCGGTTTCAATAATTCATAATAGATGACACCACTTTGGTCCCACCAAATACAGAGCATGAGCTTAGATCTATGAATATTTGGCTTCGCCGTTGATGTTGAAGGCTGTCCGGGATTACCCCATGACTTTTTGCGTTTGGGATTGTCGTAATGGATCTACTTTTTATCGCCAGTAACAAAACAATGCAAAAAACCTTTCCTTTTCTGTCGTTGAAGCAGATGTTCCCTTATGAAAAAACGGCGCTCAACGTCTCTCGGCTTGAACTCATTTGGAACCCAATTAACTTGCTTTTGTATCATTCCCAAGGCCTTTTAACGTTTGGAAACGGTTGATTCATCGACATTTAATGTCTCTGCCAACATTTTGAGCGTTTCACACGAATCTTCATCGAGCAATGTCTCCAATTCTTCATCCTCAAACTTTTTCGGCTGCCCTGGACGCTCTTTGTCTTTTAATCAATTAATCATCAATTAAAATTATTGTATTTTATAATGTTTGTTTTCAAACTTTCGTGTGTGCAATTCAAAATTATGCGACTTCTAAATAAAATTTGGACTAAAATTACGTATTCGCAATACGGCATGAATATAGACATGAGTAGATCGGTCGAAAATTTTCGTCAATTGTCAAGCTTGCTATTAATATCAAATCTTTCAAGTCTTAGAGATGGAAAAATTTTGGAAAATTAGCCCTGTGCCCAGAGGCCCAAATATTTCAATCGGTTGGTCTGGCTTCAAAATGGAGACTGAAGAATAATCATTATATTGTTTACTTTGAACGTGATTTGATTTAACGTGATTTAATAAAATCCTCAATTTTTTTTTGCAAAAAATAACACTTCAAAGAAAAAACAATTGCTTAAGATATTTATACAGTTTCGAACAAGCTGATAGCAGAAAATTTTATTAGCTACGGGAATGCAATAAATATGTTCTTTTTAATTTACATTAATTTACCTACACAATTTTATTAAAATTGGACCATTTAATGAAGATTTTTAAAAATCGTTTGATGAGCAATGCTGAAATTTTTATATTTACCTACAAAATGAATCCATTTTTTCATCATCAAATCAAAATATTATAAAAATTAACAATAATTTTTGCCATCTTTTGGCAAAAAAAAAAAAAAAGTTTATATCTTCTTATATATAAAAATGAATCGCAAAATGTGTTGCTAAGCGCATAACTCAACAACGCCTCGACCAATTTGGCCAAATCTTTTTTTAAAATGTTCGTTGAAGTTCAAGGATGGTTTTTACGTTTTTTTTTTTTTAATTAGAATTATTGCTGGAAAAACCCTAAAAATAGCCCTTTTCTTTTTCCCATACAAATGATTTGTAACTAAAACGTAGTCAACTACGACTTTGACTTCAAGTCATGTCAAATTTAAAAAAAAAAAGTTGTCTGTGACCTAATTTGAGTTTGCTTTTGTCAACTGATACACGAAACAAATTCGTATATCGTGTTTTGTGCAGAGTGTTTACTTAGTTAGTGTTTGTTTAGTTCGTGATTAGTGAAAAAATAATTAATATTTGATATGCCTCCTATAAGACGAAGCAATTTAGGTAGAAGAACCAGAAATGCTACAAACCAAGCTAATTACCAATCAAATCGTACTGCACAAGAACGTGACGACGGAAATGAACGTGAAAGAATTCGGATATCACAAACGCGTGAAGCGCGAGCGCGACATTCTACTAATAATCGCGCAAGTTTGAATCGAGCTGCTTTCAGTTACGATGTGTCAATTGACTACAGTAACTACCAATGTGTTGTTATTGGTTCTATGAACTCGGTTTGCTCACACTGTAAGGCATTAAAATACAAAAACGAAGCCAATGGATTGTGTTGCGCAAATGGTAAAGTAAAATTGATACCATTGGATCCACCACCAGAACCATTGTACTCATTGGTTTCAGGAATAGGAACAGATTCTATACACTTTTTGACACATATCCAACAATATAACAATTGCTTTCAAATGACTTCATTTGGGGCAACAAATGTAGTTCGGGAAAATTTTATGCCAACTTTCAAGGTATGTATTATAGCAGTTACTCATAATTATTTTAGCGAACATATTATTACTCATATTATTTACAGATACAAGGGCAAATATATCACAGAGCAGGTTCACTGTTACCAGTGTCAGATAGCGACAACAAATTCCTGCAAATTTATTTTATGGGCAATTCAGCACAAGAAATTGATCTGCGTTGTGCACATAACAATTTAGTAAAGAGGTCTATTGTAGAACAATTACAAACTTTATTTCATCAACACAATCAATTGATTATATTGTTTAAAACTGCCCTGGATCTGATGCCATCCGATAATCACAAAATTGTAATCAGAGCTGATAAAACACCTGCAGGTCAACATACAAGACGTTTTAATGCACCAACTATTGATGAAGTTGCTATCGTTGTAGTTGGAGAAAACTTGGAATCCCGTGATATTGTTTTACATCGTCGGAATGATCAATTACAACGTATAAAGGAAACACACCGCTCATATGATGCACTGCAATATCCCATTATATTTTGGCAAGGTGAAGATGGCTACGATTTCTCAATAAAAATGATAAATCCCATTACAGGTAACTAAAATATTAGTTTAGCTATGGCGATAATATCTCAGTCATTATATTATGTATTTTAATTTTATATTTGAATGTTATTAAAACAAAATATATTTACAGGTTCTGAAACCAACAAAAAAGTCAGTTCAATGAACTATTATTCATACCGCCTAATGATTCGGGAAAATGAAGAAAATCACATATTGAAATGTCGGCGATTATATCACAAATATGTTGTAGACATGTATGTTAAAATTGAAACGGAGAGATTAACATTCATCAGGTTGAATCAAACCAAACTCCGATCTGAAGAGTATATTCACCTTCGAGATGCGATTAATACTGATGGAAATGCACAGAATGTCGGTCGGATGACTATTCTTCCAGCAACATACATCGGAAGCCCTCGGCATATGCACGAATATGCTCAAGATGCCATGTCGTATGTTCGTCATTATGGTACAGCAGATTTGTTCATCACATTTACATGCAATCCGCAATGGATAGAAATCAAGCAGGAGTTATTCCCTGGGCAATCACCCATTGATCGTCATGATATTACAGCCAGAGTCTTTAGACAAAAGTTGAAATCTTTAATGGATTTCATCGTAAAACATAATGTGTTTGGTGAGACACGCTGCTGGATGTATTCTGTGGAGTGGCAGAAACGAGGATTGCCACATGCACACATTTTGATTTGGTTGGTTGAAAAGATAAGGCCAAATGAAGTTGATGCAGTGATATCAGCTGAAATCCCTAATGTACAAGTAGATCCTGGATTGCATGAGGTAGTTATCAAAAACATGATACATGGTCCCTGTGGAACTCTTAATCAAAATTCACCGTGTATGATGGATGGTAAATGTTCAAAACGATATCCACGGACATTAATATCGGAAACAATTACTGGTAATGACGGTTATCCATTGTATCGTCGCAGATCGACAGCAGACAATGGAAAATCAACAATTGTCAAATTAAATCAACAAGATATTGAAATAGATAATCGTTGGATTGTTCCATATTCACCCATTTTATCAAAGACATTCAAAGCACACATCAACGTTGAATCTTGCCATTCAGTGAAATCTATTAAATACATTTGCAAATATGTAACCAAAGGGAGTGATATGGCTGTGATTGGAATTGGTGCAGAGAATTCCAATGATGAAGTTACCCAATACCAAATGGGCCGCTATGTCAGTAGTAATGAAGCAGTTTGGCGAATATTTTCTTTTCCTATTCATGAGAGACACCCTTCTGTTGTTCACTTAGCTGTGCATTTAGAAAATGGACAAAGAGTGTATTTTACAGCACAGAACGCAGTACAAAGAGCTGCTCAGCCACCATCTACTACATTAACCAGTTTTTTTGAGACATGCCAAAACGATGATTTCGCACAAACATTGCTATATTCTGAAATGCCAAAATATTATACCTGGAATCAATCCTCAAGGAGATTTATACGACGGAAACAAGGAAAACCAGTTCCAGGATATACAGATGTATATTCCACCGATGCGATTGGCCGGATTTATTCAGTACATCCAAGCAATGATGAATGTTTTTATTTACGACTGCTATTAGTCAATGTACGTGGCCCAACATCATTCCAACAGTTAAGAACTGTTGATGGTGAATTGTGTGGATCCTACAGAGAAGCCTGTCAACGTTTGCAATTGCTTGAAAATGACGCTCATTGGGATCAAACTCTCAATGATGCTGTAATATCATCACACGCTCATCAAATACGAACATTGTTTTCTATAATCATATCTACATGCTTCCCATCAAACCCAATTGATTTGTGGGTCAAGTACAAAGATTATATGTGTGATGATATTTTGTATCAAATACGGAATAGAATGGGAAATCCAAATATACAAATGAGTGAAGAAATTTACAATGAAGCATTGATTTCAATTGAGGACATGTGCTTGATAATGTCAAACAAACTATTAATTCAATTAGTCCTGACCGCGCCCAATCGTCCAATGCATGACGCTTTTAACCAAGAGTTGCATCGAGAAAAACTGTATGATCTCAACGCTTTGAAAGAATTAATTCAAACAAATCTTCCACTGTTAAATGAACAACAGAAGTATGTATTTGAAACTCTTATGAAAGTAACAAATGATGAAACTGGAGGGATTTACTTCTTAGATGCACCTGGTGGTACAGGAAAAACTTTTTTGATTTCATTAATATTAGCAACAATTCGCTCACAAAATAAAATTGCACTTGCACTCGCTTCGTCGGGAATCGCAGCAACTTTGCTTGAAGGTGGTCGAACAGCCCATTCAGCACTAAAATTGCCATTAAATATGCAAAGCAATGAAACTCCAACCTGCAACGTTTCGAAGAACTCTGCAATGGCAAAGGTTTTGCAGCAATGTAAATTGATTGTTTGGGATGAATGCACGATGGCACATAAAAAATCTTTGGAGGCTTTAGACAGAACCTTAAACGATCTACGGAGCAATAATAACCGATTTGGTGGTGCAATGATTTTATTAGCAGGAGATTTTCGTCAAACATTGCCAGTGATTCCACGATCAACGCCAGCTGATGAACTCAATGCATGTCTAAAGTCCTCCAATTTGTGGAAACATGTCAAAGTACTTCATTTAAGCAAGAATATGCGTGTCGAGTTGCAAAATGACCAATCTGGAAACATATTCTCTAAACAACTCATTGACATTGGTAATGGCAAATTTCCTATAGACATGTTGACTGGCTGCATTAACTTTCCTCAAAGTTTTTGTCAGTTAACTCGATCAAAAGATGAACTTATTCAGAAGGTGTTTCCAGATGTTTCTCAAAATTACAGAAACCATGATTGGTTGAGCGAACGAGCTATACTGGCTGCAAAAAACATAGATGTAAATGAATTAAATTTCAAAATTCAAGAACAAATTACAGGCGAATTGAGGATATATAAATCAGTTGATTCGGCTACTAATCAAGATGATGTAGTCAACTATCCACCGGAATTTTTAAACTCGCTGGATTTGCCAGGATTGCCACCTCACAATCTTCAATTAAAGGTTGGATCGGTGGTTATAATGTTGCGAAATATCAACCAACCGCGTCTTTGCAACGGTACACGGTTAGCGATAAAAAAATTACTAAACAATGTGATAGAAGCAACTATACTCAAAGGAAAGTATAAAGGAGAAGATGTTCTCATACCGCGCATCCCAATGATTCCGACTGATGTGCCATTTGAGTTTAAACGACTACAGTTTCCAGTGCGGCTTGCTTTTGCTATGACTATAAACAAGTCCCAGGGGCAATCATTAAGTGTTTGTGGTATTAATCTAGAAAACTCATGTTTCTCACATGGTCAATTGTATGTTGCCTGTTCCCGTGTTGGAAAACCATCAGATTTGTTTATCTATGCGCCAGGTAATCAAACAAAAAACATCGTATACCACAAAGCACTACAATGATAATAATAATAATTATGATTCACATGATTAACAATAAAGCGATTACTTACTTTTAAATCCTTATATATGTTTTATTTAATTATTTTTTATTCACAACGCCCTATCACCAGGGTGACGGTTCTGTTCAGGAGATTTTTTTAAATACGTAGGCAAAAAAACTGCCACATTACAAATCTTTTTGACAGGACGAAGTATGTCGGGTCAGCTATATATAAAAATGAAACCCGTTTTCCTTGGTCACGGCATCACGCGTGAATGGCTAGACCGAATTGGCTAATTTTGGTCTTGAAATGTTCGTGGAAGTTTAAGGATGGTTTTAGGTTGAGAAAATATAACAAAATTGCGACGAAAATACTAAAAAGGACAATTTGATTTTCCAATACAAAATTTTTTTTTATTTATATTTGCATTGTGTACATTGTCAGATTAACTAATATTTTTTAGTTAATAGTTTTTGTCGAAAGGAAACACAAAAATCATAAACGATTCATGTTTTGATTTCTATGTAAAATACATATGATCAGATCAATATTTGCACAAATTGCCGCCAAAAAGACGTAACATTGGTAGAAATTCGCGTAGAACTCAATTGCAATCATCCCAATGAAAAGCTGAAGCTGAGGAACAACGTTCACAAAGGAATGAATTGAATCGATTAAGAGCAGGCCCATTGTTGCCTTTCGCAGATGAAGAATATCAATTTCTACAAATATATTTCATTGGCAATTCGACCGGCGAAGTTGATCGTCGGTGTGCTATCGGTTGTAACACAAAAAGAGAAAAAGTTGCACAATTACAACGTTTGTTTCATGAACATAATGATTTAGTTCAATTGTTCCGAACAGCAATAGATCGAATGCCGTCCGACAATCATTATATTGTTATTCGAGCTGATAAGACGCCTATTGGTGAACACTCAAGAAGATTTAATGCTCCAACAATCGAAGATGTTGCCATAGTGATTGTTGGAGAAGACTTCCAATCGCGCGACATTGTGCTTCAACGAAAAAATAATCAACTTCAACGAGTGTCAGAAACGCATCATTCCTATGATGCTTTGCAATATCCAATACTATTTTGCCATGGCGAGGATGGCTATCATTTAAATATCAAAATGATTAACCCGTCAAATGGTGAGTGAATACATATTTGAACTCAATCATAAAAGACCTCAAATAGTTACTATTTTTTTCTTTTGCTATCATTATCGCAGGTGAAGAAACAAACAAAAAAGTTAGCACCATGAACTATTATGCATACAGATTAATGATTCAACAAAATGAAGAAAATCTCCATCAAACATGGTTAAAATGTAAAGATGGCGAATGGTTGAAAATTTTATGATGAAATTAATCCATTCATCGGTCAATCGGACGATGTTTTCCAATCGGAAAGATTGCAGGTTTGGAAACATAAATGGTGGCGTGACCGGTATTTGCTTGAAATTTTCTTCCAGAAACAAATTGAGATTTTTCACATTTTGAAAGTTTATGAGTGAAGAACGAACATCTTCGTGAAAGAGATTGCATTTCCAATTTAAATTGAACGTTTCAGCTGTCGGATATTTCATGTTCAACTGCTCAAAATAATCAAATGGCACATCCTCTTCGTCTGGCATCGGCACACTTATTCTTATATTATTACTTATATTATTCATTTTAGATCTGAACAACGAGAAAGTAAACCAATAGAAATAACAATCAAATAAACTAAATCAAAAAGTTACTATGCCATTAAAATTTGCTACCTCAATTATGATGTTCTTTTCAGTTCGAGCAAATTTAATGAAATAATGATTATTTATTTGCGTTTACCCCATTCAATATTCTTGCTTTAAAAAATACGATTCCTTTTTCATCAGCGATTCTCTCAAACAAATGTCAGAAGGTCGACATGCATACACAATTAAAAAATACACAAATGAAACAAACAAATTAGTATACACCATATACTGTGTAGGATAAAGACCTAGACGAGCGAGCGAAGCGAGCGTGCCGGAGCGAAGCGGAGGCCGGCTAGTATTTTATAAAAAAATATTAAAAAATTTTCGTTTTATTTTTTTTTAAATTATTCCACCAAACCGATTTGATTTAAATTCACACCATGTAAAGAACGTATAAAAACAGATGTTAAAAAAGTGGTGATTGACATAATTAAGGAACATACTTAAAAAAAATAAGAAAATTTCATATTTTTTTTAAGAAAATGTGTTGGTTAAGAAAAAATTGAATTTTTTTTTTAAACATCCATAGTGCTGACTTAGACTAAAAAAAAATTGGCTCCAAAATATTCAGTAGTTTAGTCGCAATTATATATACGTGAAAAACACGCTTTTTTAAATTAAGCCGCAACGCGTTAAGTTTAAAAACTGAAATTTGGTCTAAATTTGTTTTTTGCCATTCTGCATCGAATTGCATCATTACTTTTCAAAAATCGCTGGGAGCAGTTTCCAGTGCCTTATCCATCGAACTGCATTTTTAGTTTTCAAAAATCACTGGGAGCAGATTATCCAGCTAGACCCTTTATATAAAGTTTTCTAGGTGAAGATTCAATTGTTGGAAAACATTTTTTTTTTCATTTTTCTTTTATTTAGTATTTATATATTTTGGTAAAATTTAACTATTTAGTACTTTGTATAATTTTTAAGAATTATTGTAATATCATTTAAAAAAACAATTATTTTAAGTAAAAATTTAAAGCAAGTTATATTATTTTTTAAAATTAGTATTCTTATGTTTTTTTTAATATAATGTCTCTATAAAAAATGTTTAATAAAGATTTTACAAACATTTTTTTAGAATTTAAAATTTTAAAAAATTGTGTATAATTTTAAAAAATTCTCGTTTATAGGTATATCATTTTAAAAAAGAATATTGTCAATAAAGCATTTAACGGAAATTACATTTTTTTTTAAATTTGTAAGGTACTGCATTTTTTATACAATGTCTTTAAATACAATTTCGAATTAAGATTTGGTACATTATTTCTTATGAATTAACTTTTCCGCTTAAATATGGTGTTGGCATTCTTTTTTCCATTGACTGAATCTTGTAACATTTGTTTTAGATAATCGTTAAAAAATATTTCTAAGCCACCTTAAAGCCCCCTTTGCAGACAGCCGTCTACGCCCTTGAATATAACCATCAACATGGCTTAGAGAGCAGAGCCCAATAAAGCATTTTGGCCGCTTTTGCGTCTAGCCGAAGCTGTTGACCAAGCTGGTTAGTTAGCCAACTACTAAACCAGTTGGCCATGTTTATTGGCAAAGTGCAACAATTTCGAGTAAAGCCTTTTGTTGTTGTGCAGAAATACTCTTACTCGTAGTTGCGTTAATATTCTAAGTTTAGCGATAATTTAAGAGTTCTGGCGAATTGAATTGGTAAAAAAAAACTATTTTGCTTAGATTTTTGCTATTTTTATAATTCTTACAATTTTTTATGAAAAATAGTTCTGAGTAAATAATAAAGTTTTTCCAAGCTCCTTTATCATAATAAGAGTATTTCTGAGGAATTAAGAAGAAAAGTTTTCTTTTTATAATTCCAAAAAAAAAACCTCTAAATCTGCTGAAGATACTTATATAAACTTCTGAATAGTAAACTGAGAACTTTAGAGCAGCTCGTATTAAATTTATATATTTTTAGTTTTTTTAATACAAAAATAGTCCATAGTCCATTTGCTTGTAAAAACTATCAAGACTTTTTTCCAATAAGTTGAATGGCCGCAGAAAACTTAAAATATTCACCATTTCGTAATTTATAATTCTAGCTCCCAAATTTGCAAATCCAACTTAAACACAAAAATAAAAAACACAATTTCGGTCAGCCATTTTGAAAAAAGTTATAAGGTACTTACAATCAGCTACAACAAAAGGGTCTGAGTAGCATACAAAAATAGTGGGATTAATATATTTTTTCTAAGAATAAGATTAAAAATAGTTATTTAATTAAAGGGTTGCTTTGCTTGGGTGCCCTATGCACCAACAAAAGATAAAGGAAATCATATATTTGACTTGTTGGCCTTTATAATATCTCACGAACCAATTTACGCAAACACATCAAAATAGGCTAAAAATTTCCGTATTGACAACCTCTAAAACACGCAAAAATTATATTTGAAATTCATCGACACGTTCCTAAAAACATCCGTAACACGAATAACATAAGTTTTTATATATATATAGATTAGTTTAAAATTAAAATATAAAACAGAAATGTTAAGTTTGATTTTAGTACGCATTTTTCAACTTCCATGTTTATAAGTTAATTTTGTGTTTCCTCTATATTAAATAACTTGACCAAGCAACTTAAATAAATAATTTAGCAATTAGAAAAGAATTAAATTATAACATTTTTAAACTGTGTCTAAAGTTCTAGCAAAGTCAAGGTGAGCTTTTTTGTTAATCTAACAATGTACACAATGCCACACTATAAAAAAAAAATATAAAAACAACAATTAAAAAAAATTTTAGGCGTGGCAACCCTTATCACTTACGGGTATGAAAAATAAATGTTTTGCCGATTTTGAGACATACCCAATAAGCACACAAAATTTCATGAGAATCAATACAGCCGATTTGGTAAAAATTTTAAAAAAAGATTTTACGTGACAACGTCTTTTTCTCGGTAGAATATTTATTGATATGAATATTATTAAATTGCACAATAATAATTCCTATTTGAGTGATTTTGTTGAGGATAGGACGATGATAGGAGAAATAGGAAATGAAAGGAAGTGTTTCTGCTGTAATGTGTCTTGCGAAAGTCAAGTCGATGGTTGTTTCTTTTAACGTAGTTGACTTAGAAACGTTTGATACGCAATCAAGATTATACGTATATTTCATGAAATTATGAAACGAGTTGTCAGACTTTACGTTTTCGTATCTCTTAATAAAATAAAATTTTCTCGGCAGTAGATAATAAATAAAAAGGTATAAACGAATGGTTTGACAGAAGAAAGGCCGAACTATGCTTGTTAGCATGCAAACAAAATAACAAAATTTTGTGTTGCTAAGGTAGCGCAGTGCGAGTTTCTATTTGTGCATTACTTTTTCCGCAGTTGTAATGCAGATTTTCGGCAGATCACTGCTTTTCTATTTGCCTCCGCTTACAATCCCTCAAACGAAACGCAGCGCTTGTAATCAATTACGTTTTCTGCGGAGGTAATGCAGTATTTCGGCAGACCGCATAGGCTATGCGCCGCTGGGGTTAATCAGTTGCGCTCACTCAAACCTAAAAATAGCCACCGCTTTGAGCAGTGCCAGTTTGGTGCTGAGCGCTAAGCGGTGCGGCTGACGCTGTGCGTTGCTTTTTGCTGCGATTCACAAAAAGTCGCTGGTTCGTTTATAGATAAGAGCAGAGCGCAAACCAAAAATAAAAATGCCACTTATTGTTACGATTATTTATCGCTAGACTTATCGTTACGGTTATCGTTAGACTTTTTCAATGGTGCCTCCCATACAAACCTAATTTAAGACGTTGTCACGTCAAAAATGTTAGGGGTGGCAACCTTGGGTATAAAAAATATATGTTGGCCGTTTCTCAGACCTACCCAATAGGCACACAAAATTTCAAGAGAATCGGTTTAGCCGTTTCGGAGGAGTATGGTAACTAACATTGTGACACGGGAATTTTATATTTAAGATTTATTTATACAATTTAGAGAATTAGAGATTATTTACATAAAATAACATCTTTTTTTTTTTAAGGGATTTTCTGAATATAAGATATGAAATTTTTTTATTAAGTATGAATAGATTTTTTTTATTATGTAAATAATATTAAAACAAGCCGTTATTTTATTTTTTTTAAATATTCGTATAAGAAATTTAAATTTTTTGAAGCATTTTGCTTATAAGGCAATCGTAATTTTTTGAATCACTTTCTTATAAGCATTTTATTTGATACATTTAAAATAAAAGATTTTTTTTTTTTTGGGACTAATATTATTATGATTTTTGTAACATTTAATAGAATATATATTAAATATTACCCTAACTAGCCAGTACTATTTATATTTTATATTTTCTATAAGATTTAATTATTATTATTATCGTTGTAAGCAAATAAAATAAATATTTTGAATGCTATCGAACGAGGTGTTCAAAAAGTAAATTAATAGTTTGTAGGACAGGAATTCTTAATTTGAGAATTTTTATAATTATTTTAAGAAGTGCCTTTAAAAATTAATTCGTACAAGAATCTTTAGGATTAACAGTGAGATTGAAAGTACATACTTTTTCTTCTAAATTCTTCAAATTTAACTAAGATGTGTTTTTTTTCTGAACGACTTGCATTCACTTGAATGATGCGAAATCAACAATTAGTCCTAAAGGCTGCGCTATATACGGACAGCCTTGGCCACATCCACCCGCCCACTTATCCAACCGTCTACAAAAAAAAAAAAATAAGTTAGCTCATCAAAATATTTATTTTAACGCTTAATATTTTTGGGCCTTTGCAACTACTATTCCATCCTTGAAGCCATTTGACTGAAAAGTTGATACGTCTATTTAGCCGGATCCTTGTCTGTACAATGTTCTAAAATGGTTGCTCGCCCGTGTGAATGTATTTAAACAAAAAAACGAAACCAAAATCGAACAGAAAAACATAGAAACTTCTCAAAAACTTTACTGCACCACGGCGGTATAGTGAATTCCTCCTCTGGAGCAATAAGATACTCAAATTTTTTCGTTACTACACGCATATAGCAAAGCTTATCAGTCGGATCCAGATCTCGAATGCAACTCTGAGCCGAGCTTACCAATACTCCATGCAAATTCTTAACTATGGCCTGGGCGCTGTTATTATCTAATGAAGAATCGGCCACGGTATTGGTGGCATTATCGGAAACCACATAGCCCTGAGTGTTCGCCGTAATGCGCACCGTATTGTGATAGTTTGCACGTACAACCTCCTCGAGCGTGCGATTCATCTTGGAACAATGTATTAAATTCGTTTAATACAATATTAATATAATATAATTGCTTTTCTTTTAAATTTACTAAATTTTTTTGGAATTTTCCGATGTGCTCTAATGAAGCGTCAGAGTGAATTTAAAAATGTTGACATTTATTTTGGGAGTATAGTATTTTAGAGACTGCTTTGATTGAATATTTAGTAAATTCTGTTTAAGTGTATTTCTAAGCTTAATTCTATTGATTTTAAGCCAATTTCTTGTTGTCTTAGATGAACTAAATATATTTTATTCTAAAGACTAGCGTTTATAATAAACTTACTCATTAATGCCCAAAAAAATGCGTCCTTGTTCAGATACTTCAGCTCCTTTTCACGTGACTTTGGGGGTTTTTTGATTTTTACACACATCTCACAGAATTAAAGCAATCCACAGATATTTTTAAAAAACCTTGCTTGGAATTACGACACTAGTTTATACGAAAAATTAACCTTCGTAAAGGATATTTTTAGGGTAATTTCGGATCGAGAAACACGAAAATTTTATTCATTTTCGAGTTTTTTTCGAAAAACACACACATTTTGCGCACTTGTTTTAGCTATTCCTGAATATCTCTTTGCATGGACATAAAAGATGATCGATAGGTGCTCTTTACAGTGAAATACAAGGTGTGTTCAAAAAGTAAGGTGACTTAAGCAATTTCGCGGGCAACGTTTTTTCGATTATCGATTTTTTTGTTATAAGTGTTTTGCGTGCTCGGCGATTTTTTTATCAAATTTTGTGTAAAAAAATAAAATTAAGTGCTCCGTGCTCAACTTGAAATGTTGACAGTAGCATACGGTGAAACTGTTCTGAGTAAAAAATATGTTTACAAGTGGTACAAACTCTTCCAAGATGGCCGGGAAGATGCCAATGACGAGACTCGCTCTGGACGCCCAAGGGGCATGAGACGTGTGTCAGCGAAGTTTGTTCCGAAATTGTTAAATTGCTAAAAGAACCGTCGAATGAGCATCGCTCAAGAGCTGTTGAATGACTTCAACGTCGACCCAGATTTACTCAAAAGGGTCATAACTGGTGACGAATCATGGGTATATAGTTATGATATCGAAACCAAAGCCCAATCGTCCCAATGGAAGCGGCCAGAAGAGCCAAGACCGAAAAAAGCACGCCAAGTTCGATCAAATGTCAAAGTTTTGGTCACTGTTTTCTTCGATTACCATGGCGTGGTGCATCAGGAGTCATATGGTCAATAAACAGTATTATCTGGAAGTTATGCGCCGTTTGCGCGAAGCAATACAAAGAAAACGTCCAGAATTGTGGAAAAACAATTCATGGCTTTTCCATCACGATAATGCCCCTTCTCACTCATCTTTGCTTGTGAGAGATCTTTTGGCCAAAAACAACACCACAATCATGCCTCAGCCACCATATTCAACGGATTTGGCCACATGTGACTTTTTCTTGTTCCCAAAACTAAAGAGACCTATGAAAGGACGGAGATTTGCAACGATTGAAGAGATAAAGACTGCATCGCTGGAAGAGCTCAAGGCTATACCGAAAAGTGCTTATGAGAAGTGCTTTGAGGATTGGAAAAACCGTTGGCATAAGTGTATTGTATCTGAGGGACATTACTTTGAACATCATGTCAATGTCAACTGTGCTTAAATGTACTTCTTCAATAAAAAAATAAATAAATAAATAAGGGTTTTTTGGCACAACTTAATAAATTTCAAAAATTGTATTTTTAAGTTTTTTTTAATATTGTATTATATATAATTTAATTAAAAATGTGCTGCTTAAGCCATATTTGTATGGCTGTGATAAAAAAAAGGCAAACATTTTTTTAGAATGATTGGCCGTCATTGTTTTTATATTGTTTTGGGGTCGCCAAATTGGAACCCGAGTTAAAAAACCCAACACTTTAGGTTTCTGATATAGCTCCCAAAGCAACTGCCTTGTAAATTTTTAGGGGTTATTTTAAAATCCTTGGGTGTTGGGGTTTTTTCGAACTTATCCAAATGGCCCTGTCATACTGCTTTTTTTTAGAGAATATTTTATTTGAAAACGCCAAAGATATTGAAAACATGCTGGCCTTAACTTATATCCAGCTAAAAGTATCGTCTATCGGAATACTAACTCACTTTTCAAACCGTCTTATGCAGACTCATGTGAGCCTTATCAACCGTGATATGTTGATTTTTTTATTTCTTCCCCCTTTGCCGGCGTGATGTGATATAAAAAATAATTTGTTTTTTTTTTTATATTTTTCACTTTCATAATTTTTAATAAATACAATTTATTCCAAAAACCAGCGAAAGGACACAATCCCTTTTTCAGAATATATATATATATATATATAGGTATATAGTTCGTTCTTAATAAAAAACATTTTTATAGCTATAATTCTCTATTATACAGAAGTTTATAGCCAAATTGTATATCGAAAATTGTCTTATTTTCAATATACTACGTGGCAGGGTTCACAGCTTTGACAACCGCTCCAATATGGGAATAATAAAAAAATCTGCCAACCTCATTTGGAATTGATTTCCAACCCGATCATATAGCAACCAGTAATGCTCATTTCGGTTCCAATCTTTACTTAAGCTTTCTGCAGTGTATTCCATAGTCGAGGATTTAAATTTTTTAAACTTGCATTTTCTTTTTTTTTGGTTATTATTGTTGGTAATGGCCTTAGGTGCTGGCAGCCATTAGCCATTGGCGCGTATTTGGCTCAGTTCACACAATGATTTTGGTCAAAATTGTGCGCTTTGGACTGGATTTTAATTGAGTGTTGCAATTGTTTTATTTTTTGCCAGTGTTGATTAAATAACTAAATAATGCTGGTCTAGCTAACGCGCTATGGCTCAATTGAGCTGCAGGCAGACTAGGCGTATGCGTAATTAATTCATCTGACAATGAAAAGATAAAAGCATTGAAAATCACAGCTGGCAAACAGGTAACAAAGAGCCCAGAACAGGCGTGATAAAGGCCATAATAAAAATAAAAACAGTAATAATAATAACAATCAAAGAAGCAACAAGCGGCACAAGAGCAACATGGCACAGGACAACGACAACAACAAACAGGATATGGCTGGACCTGCGACGCATATCAATGAAGTGCTCGCTTTGTCGTGGGCGACTGTGGACGACAAAAGGATGCAGCTTCTCGGTTCTACATTGAAGTGTTTAGGTAAACTCATTGAATACATAAGGAGGCTATTATTGAGTAAGGCGGCAAGGAAATGAAAGCAATGGTTGTCCTAGTCCCTATTCTGAGCTAGCCACCTTTTCAGCTGCCTCTTCTCTAGCTGCTACTTCGTGTATCTTCGTGCTTAAAGTTATTGAAGCGGAAATCTATAGCGAAATCGATTCATAAATTACAATATGAACGAACGTAGCTAGTAGCATCTTGGCCTGGCTATGTCTTTCATATACTCCACGTACTCGATAGTTTGCCATAAAATATGATGTGATGCGCATCTGTGTGTGTGTGTGGCCTGCCTCTTCAGCTTCCGTTTGTCAGGGAAGTCATGGCGTCCCACCATACGATTATATATACGACATACGACACATATGTACATATTAGGGCGTTGTCCCTTAACTATATACAACAAGCATAATGAATCGGTTCCAAGACCTTTTGAGCTAAGCACAATTAGGGTATATAATGAAGCTCCCATGTCTTTGGCTTTTAGATACCATAAACAGCTCCAAAGAGTAGTTTGGATCGTCTGATATAGTTAAGTACTAATTAAATATTTATAATGAGGTGCTTGCTTTTTTCTAAAAATTGGAACGAATAATTGAGATAATTTCGTTTAAATTACAGAAATCCAGAAACTTTTGCCTAAAGCTAACTTAAGTAAATTAAAAAAATGTTGCAAAATAAGTTCGAAATTTAGCTGATTCAATAATGAGGACAAATATTTAAATTTCACAAGCATTTTTTTTGCCTACCCAACAGAACATACAGGACAATATTGCGTATACGTAATTTTTACCTACCCAACAGAACATACCAGACAGCATTGCGTATACGTACTTTTTTGTAAAGACGCAAATATTTGTGCCCGATAAAAAAAATGTTAGAACATTTTTAAAGCCGCAACAAATCCTCGAAACTTTAAGCTACTCAAACCTTTGGCAAAAATATAAGCCAGTGTGCTCTAGGAAAAAGTTGACGCCATTGTGCTTAGTATCGGTGATAAGGACAGGTAAAAAAAAAAGTTTGCAACTACGTAATTTTTTGTATAGTCGCAAAATTCTTTTGGCCAGATTGAATAAAAATGTTTAGGATATTTTCTAGGTTTGTAAGTGTAGATAAGGTAACATTGCGTATACATAATATTTGTAGTTTATATTAAAAATTGTTCTGGAATTTTTGTTAAGTTTGCTACCAAATAAAAAATCCTTTAAATTTGAAGCATAATTAAGCTTTTGGCAAAAGCTTAAGCCTGTGTGCTCTAGAACCAAGTATACGCCATATGACTTTGTATGGGCTGTGAGGTCACAAAAAAAAAGGTTGCGTATAGTACGTAGTGTCGGAAAATTCTTTTCGCCAGATTGTAAAAAAATTGTTGCTTTCGATGAAGTGTGAGGTAGATAAGGAAACATTGCGTATACGTTTTTTTTCTGTCTGTGAATTTACTAAGCTATTGAATTTTTGAGCTATTTGTTTATTTATTAGAAGAGGACCTGGTGGTGGTCCTTCCAAAGAAAGGCGATCTTTCCCAATGCAAAAACTATCGTGGAATCATGCTTCTATCCATCACGTCGAAAGTACTGTCCAGTATCATCATAAGCCGCATCAAACCAAAACACGACCAATCGCTAAGGAAACAGCAAGCGGGATTTCGCCCTGGTCGATCATCTATTGCCAGATCAGCACCCTGCGCATAATAGTTGAACAGATGAATGAGTGGCAGTCGACTCTTCAACTTGTTTTCGTTGATTATAGCACGGCCTTTGACAGTATACATCGCGATAGCATATGGGAGGCGCTCAGATCCAGAGGTGTTCTGGAGAAGATTATAGCTCCAACCATATTACAATATGCGGATTTCAGGTGCAGAATGCTCCACAATGGCGAGCTCTCAGATTGCATCCCAACCAGCGCAGGGGTTAGACAAGGATGTCTACTTTCACTGATCCTTTTCCTGATCGTTATTGATGACATTTTACATCAACTCCTTCCAAACCAAAATGAGGTTATTTAAATCAAACGTCATCTCAGTGCTGCTTTATGGATGCGAGACCTGGCTTGTAACCGACTTTCTAACAGGAAAAATCCAAAGTTTTGTGAATAGATGTCTCCGGTGTATTTTTAAGGTGTGGTGGCCAAACGTCATCAGCAATGCCGACCTATATAAAAAGTGCAACCTGGAACCCATGGTCAACACTATCAAGCTAAGGAAATGGAGATGGATAGGCCACACACTGCGGAAGGATGCGAAGGAAGTTTGCCTTCAAGCTCTTGATTGGACTCCCCAAGGAAGCCACAAAAGGGGCCGCCCTAAGACAACATGGTCGCAACAAAAAGAGGTCGATGAATGCGGAAAATCATGGAACGTGCTAAAATTGCTAGCCATAACCGAACCAGGTGGAAGTGCTTTATTGAGGCCCTATGCTCCAACCGGAGATAAAGGAATTAATGATGATGATAGAAGAGTAAATTTATTTTCAAAAGAAAAGTAGATGGTATATAACATTTTAATGATATGCACCCTCTCACATCAAGAACTAGCCAGACACATGGATTAACAATATAAAAAATGAAACAAGGAAGCAAGATAAAAATTAAAAAAGTGCCAAGGGAACACCGTTGACCAAAAGGGTAACTCATAATAAACGATTGGTCAAGAATGCTCGAAGTGGCAAGTCAAGATAACTTAGGACAGAAGAAGTGATAGATTGAATAGACGGTTAGAAAGAGAGGAAATTATAAAAGTTATTATAATTAGAGCATAAGACACGGAAAGGATCGTGTAGGACATAGATAGATATACAAAATTATAAGGCTAAAGGTCTAAAATTACGAGTTACTCAAGAAGGTATGATAAAAGTAACTTTGCCAAGAACTACATTAAAATCGATAAGTCGGACGTTCTGCGATGATTAAAGAAAGGCAATTTTACAAGGCGAAGCCTCACAGTTTAAGCCACGAAACGCAAAAAGGAGAAATTGTTTTTGTACGGAATCAATCTTGACTTGATAAACGTAGTACTGAGATATCTAAACGCAGGAACAATATTCTAAAATAGGACGGACGACAGAGATATAAAGAAATTTGGTAGCTTAAGGGTCATTAAACTCTTTAGATCAACGCTTAATAAAAGCAAGAACACCTCTAGCTTTATTGACGATGTAGCAAATGTGTTTATTATATTTAAAGTTATGATCGAACAAAATAACAAGGTCGGACACAATCTCGATGCGTTCAAAGGTAGAAGATTCTAAAGAGTAAGTAGCCAAATAAGGAGCAGAACGGTAAAACTTCATAACATTACAGTTGTATTTGATAAGATAGTTCTCAGATCAGATTTATTTGAAAAAATCCTCTTAGAAAATCGAAAATATTAATGCATTTTTATACCCTCTACCGTATAATACAAAGGGTATAATAAGTTTGTACAAGCCAAAAATGTATGGAACATTCTTGACAAAGTTAAATATCATTAAAAAGTTAACTCATCGAGCTAAAATTTATTTCCTCGCTCTATTTTCTTCACCAAAAAAATATGTTATTTTTATAATATAAAAATATATAAACCTTCTTCCATTTATAATTGGGGTACCCTAAGTTCCGAATATTTTAATATTGCAATCTTGATATTACGATTGTTATATATACGAATGTTATAAAGGAAAAAAATTAAGTGCGCTGCCTTATAAGCTGTACCTGTTTTTTACAATAAATAGGTTACCTGCTATATTAAATCGAATATCTGATTAATTCTCCATTTTTCTAAGCGTAAGCTTAAGGATTTGGATCAATCTTGAGAAAGGCATAGCATATTATCCTCCCCAAACTTAATAAACACTTTCTGCTCAGCTATTTATAGTTCTATATTGCTGCCGGGAGCATCAAGCTAGCCACCAAAACCAATCTATTACACTCTCCAACATTGCGTTGGAGTGACTGACCCATTCGGGTGCACATTATTGGAAACGGGTTAGCAAACAAAATATCGCCCATAGTGTTTACCCAGTGTGGTACGCATTCCTGAATCAGGTTCGGAATATGTACATTTTGCACTGCATGTCGTTGGCTTCGTTAGCCTCCAAATGCCGGATCCGCTGACAAGCATCTGTCCGCCAAGTTGGCACACTCCGTGCTGCCCACAACGGCGGAAAACTAATAAACCAAGTCAATTAAGCAGCTGCTGTTACTGCTGCTGCGTCTGATTCCACTGGGCCACATGTCGGCTACTTGTTTTCCTTTGGTTAACCAAAAGGAAAAAAAAAGATTACACGCAGTCGTTTTATTTTTATATGGCTGCACGCAGCGCTGCTGGGGTTTCGGCCAAGTTATGCGCTCTATAAGTAAATATGCCCAAAAAACCAAAAAAAAAAAAATAAACAAAAACCGCAAAAAAAAGAAGGAAAAATTGGCAACAACTGAAACTAATTTAATTAAAAGCCAACAGACTTGGCCAAGATTGGCTTTTTGGGTTCTTACAATCGCTCCATGATATGTATAATAATAATAAGCGGCAACAGGCCTAACGCCCATGTCAGCAATCAGGTCGTTGCTGTTTCTATTATGGCTCACACACACGCGTCAAAACGCACACTTTGATGCAAACGAGGGTGGGCAGAAAAGTTTGTGCAAGAAAGAAATTTGTATTTATGGTCTCCGTTGTTAAAAAGAGTCGATCTTAAATAAAATACAAATTTCTTCAAGAGTAATTGAGGTCTCTATGGAGTGTGGAATCGCGTACGTACCAGGGACAGTTGGTTATTTGTCGTAATACTCGATTCTACAATACCTGTATGCGTTTATAGTTCGGTTTGGCAGCAATCCCCCAAATCTGCACTCCGTAAAGCCATATCGGAAGAATATAGTGCACATAAAAAGCTCTTTTACATCTCAGCGGCAAGGTGCTCCTCTTATTGTAGAGCCACCGCACCGCAGTCTGTGACGACATCTTTTAACCGTCCCTTTGAGGTGTGACCCAAAGGTAAGGCGCTTGTCCAAAGTAATCCCGAGGTATTTAGCTTGTGACGTCTCCTCCAGGGTAGCTCACTCTAGCTGGATAGAAGGGGTATGCGTCAATCTTTTGAGTGTGAAGCAAGGGTTTATGGTTTTTCAAATTCCACCGTTTGCACCAAGCGGCGAGAGCATCAAGATAGACCATTACGTGCCTCTACGCTACATTTGGCATTATAGATGACTGCGATGTCATCTGCATATGTAGCAATAAAAGCCTTAGAGGGAGCTTCCATATGTTCAGAGTTAGGGCTGGGTATATCAGAAATATACAAAGAAAAGAGCAGAGGACCCAGAATACTGTCTTGCGGCACTCCTGCTCTCATAATATAGGTGGACGAGTATATGCCCCTTACCTTGACCTTAAACTTTCGTCCTTCCATATATTTTAAAAGGTCATTGTACGGTGCAGGCAAAATGTTTTTAACTTTTCACAGTAAATCGTCGTGCCAAACCCTATCGAACGCTTGCTGCATGTCTATGAAGACAGCGTTGGAGAAATCCAGGTCGGCAAAAGCCTGCATGATGTGCTTCAACAATCTGTGGACTTGTTCCACAGTGCCGTTTCGCTCTCGAAAGCCGAATTAGTAATCCGGCAAGATATTGCATTTACATATAATGGCCGAAATCCGATTCGCAGAAGTCCTCTCCCATAATTTAGACTGGGAGGTTAAAAGACTTATTGGCCGATACGACTCAGGGTCAGCTTCTGGTTTGCCTGGCTTAGAATCATAAGAATCGCAGGTAGTTTCTATTGCTTTGGGAAGACTTGGAGCCTGATAATAGCATTACAAATTAATACTATATAAAGGAGCGCTCGTGTAGGCAAGGCTTTCAACGAGCAAACCCTATCAATACCCGGAGCTTTATTTTTCGGCAATATTTGGATCGCTTCACTTAATTCTTCAATCCTTATAAGGATAATAGGCGGGGACATCTGCAGTGGGGTCTGAAGGTTCTGGTAGGTCTCCCTAGGCTGCTCTATCGTAGCAAATTCATAAGGACTGAAACGATCCTCTAGATGGTATCCTATTTCCATTCGTTTTTAGCAAGTTCACCACCAGGACATCGGACAGGAACCTGTACAAAGGTTTGTCGTTTAAGCGATTTTGTGCACTTCCCTAGAGAGTAGTTCGCATCGACGGTGTAGTCTATGGAAGTCAGTTTGTGTGCGAAGAAATCACTTCTGAGTTCCCTTAAGAGGTTACGTAGCTGGCTTGCCGCTCGGTTCCACTGCATAACTACAATAAGCGGAAAATACTAATAAAAAAATTAGTTTTCAAACTACCCTCGGCATAATCATAAACTATCTTAAAGATACTAACTCACACACACACACTAACACATGCTTAGACTTATGGAGTGGCACTTTTTTATGCCACTTTCAAAAAGTTGCGTGGCCCGTCGCCGACAGTTTTGATATACTTCGATTTCGTTATATCGTCTGGGCATTAAGTAGTACGTGAGAGACCGTATCCGTTTCTCCGACCTCGTCTCCGACCATTCTTCGAATCGTGTGGGCCTCTCTAGCTTCAGCTCGAGGCGTTTTAACTGGGCGGGCTGCTGATGGGCGCGGCATGGGAAATTATTTATGCGTCGTTGGATTTGTCGCTTAATACGCGAAGCATTTTACATAACCCTCTGGCAGCTGCTAATGTACTTTCGGTTTTCGAGTACCCTTCAGCAGTTTGGAGTTTATGCGTTTCTATGCTCAGTCAGATACTCTTACTTAATTCATATGCAAAAAGGTCGCCTAGACTAGCGATATTTTCTTATGAGTGCCTAGATCTTAGTAAACAAATAAACTAAAGGTCTCATAAATAAAAAATTTGTTTCCGCGATGCTACAATGACATAGAAGAATTTAAAGATTACTTGGAATATATCATCGCATATAGGGGAATATTTAATTATTTTAGGACTACCCAAACAAGGCAGTTTTATTTTCTACATTAAAACATTTTTCATTATATGTTTCTGAACTCGGTTCTTAAAAACGCCATTTTAAAATAAAAATTGTTTAAAGAAGCCTACAAAATTCTCTATTAATGCGCTAATTATGATAATTTGCATATTGAAATAATTGCAAAAACATAAAAATAACAAGCTTAAATGAGCCAGATAAAAATATAAAATCGCTATTAAAATAAATTTTGGGGTTCTTCTTGCATTAAGATTATAACGTCTTAAAGTAAATTAAATCAACATTAGAAACTAAACCTAAAATGTAAATCGCTAAATCTTCAAATAAGTTACGAATTTTTTTATAAGAATGCATAAAAGCTTTTCTGAATTTTTTGTTTTCTGATTTCCTGTCAAAATATTTCTTGGTTTTGGGCTTTTAACAATCTTGTAATAAGTCTTAAATAAACGTTATTGCTTAAAAGTTTTGCTTATTTTTTTTTGTTTTCATTTTTTGTTTTTTTATACATTTTTTTTTTAATTAATAATATATCTTCTTTAAAATTATATAATGACAAAAATCTCAATGTAAGAATTTTTTATATATTTTTTTATTAATAAAATTTGCGCCTTAAAAGTTTGTTACAATAAAAAAAATGTAGTACCTAACTAATAATTATAAAAAGATATGAAACTTCAAACCTAAAATGTGTCTCGAAAAAATTAAAAAGCGCTACAAAATTTAACAAATTTGGAAATAAGTTATGTTTCTATTTTAATTTATTTAAATATTAATTAAAAGCTTTGATGAATTTTTTGATTTCTGATTTTTGTCATCTTTTTTAAATAATATTTATTCTTATAAATTTTATTATAATAAAAATCTCAATATAATAATTTTTAAAAATATATTTTTCACAATATTTGCACCTTAAAAGTTTGTTTCAATAAAAAAAAACAAATTAATAATATATAAAAAAAAAAAAAAAAAAATTAGTTAATTAATCGACAAAAAAATATTGTTTTTGTGTGCTTTAACTATCTAGAATTCAGATTAAAAAAAATTTAAATAAGTTAAACAATTAAAATTCATAGAATGCTTAAAAGCTTTGCTGAATTTTTAGTTTGATATTTGAAAGACTTTTAATATCCAGGAATTTGGCTAAATTTTGAGATTTTTTTAAATAATATATATTTTTTTAATTTTATTGTGATAAAAATCTCGTTGTAAGAATTCGTTATTTATTAGTTTTTTAATAATATTTGCGCCATAAAAGTGATAAGAATGCCTTAAAGCTTTGCTGAGTTTTTTATTTTATTTTTTTTTTTTGAGATTCTCAATCTCGAGGATGTTTAGCTAAAATATAATAATAAATAATAATATAATATGTCTTAAAATATATTTTTTTATTATTATTTTTATTATTTATTATTTTATAACATTTTATTATAATAAAAATCTCAATGTAAGGTATGTATATTTTTATCTTATAATATTTGCCCCTTTAAAAATTGTTGTTATAAAGCTAATTTTTGATTACAGAATTTTTTAAATAAAATAAATTTTTTTAGTGCTAATTTACAATTGTGATTTTTTGGCTGCTTTGTTCTTTTGATATTTTGTTTCCAAATTTTAATAATATTTATGGTCTTGTTTTAAATTTTAATTTAAGAATTAATATCATGAACGCAATTTATATGTACAACTAATAAATAAATGCTTATGCGTGCTAATCGTACTGGCTAAAATAAATTTTTTATTTTGAATATACAATATAAAAGTGGTAAAAGAAAGTGCGGTCGTAATATAAAAATTAATATTAAATTTTTACTAACAATATTTATTGTTTTTTTTAGTTAAATACATTTTTTTTTATGCTGAGTAGCTTATATTTTTCGTAACGTTTAAATAATAAGCAATAAATAATTCTATATATCGGCGAAAATAAGTGAAGCGGGACACTTTTTTGGCGACCTTCTCCGATTTTGATGATTTTTATTTTTATTTTATTGCAAAATTCCGATTATTTATCGAGTTATCGTTAACTGAATATCGGGTTTTTCATTTTTTCAAAAATAAAAATGGTGTAACTCTTAGAACTGCAGAAGCTTTGCTTATTTTAGTGATGGTACCTCTCATGTCCGCCATAGAAAACAAGTCCTCGAAAAATGGCAAATAAACCTAACTCCTCGGAACTGAAAGATAATAAGTTCAAACTTGATATGAAAAATGGCGAACGTAAAGTCGGGCGCGGACGACTTTAGGATACCCTGTACCACTAAGCTTGTAATAAAGTCCGATTTCTTCACAAAAAACCAAAAACAGAAGAATTTTTAAGCAAAAATTTTTTTCTTGACCGATCGTTCCTATGGGAGCTATATGATATAGTCAACCGATTTCAATAAAATTTGACACAGTGCTTAAATACCTTAAAAAAGATATGAATGCCAAATTTATTTCAAATATCTTTACAAACAAACAAAACACATCGAATTTTGTATAAAAAACGTGTTTTTGGACCGATTGGTCCTATGGGAGCTATATGATCTAGTCAAACGATTTGGATTAAATTTGGTACAGTGCTTAGGAACTATAAAATACTCACGAATGTCAAATTTGATCCCAATATCTTAACAAACAAACGAAACACAACAAATTTTGTTAAAAAATCGATTTTTTGGAAGATCGGACCTATGGGAGCTATATGATATAGTCAACCGATTTTGTTCAAATTTGGCACAATGCTTAAGTGGTCTAAAAATTTCCAAACGCCAAATCTGGTTAGGATATCTTTATTAAAAAACGAAATGTAGCGAATTTTTCTTTAAAAAAGTTATTTTGGCCGATCGGTCCTATGGGAGCTATATGATATAGTCAACCGATTTTGATCAAATTTGGTACAGTGATTGGGAACTATAAAAAACTTTCGAATGCCAAATTTCGTTACGATATCTTCATAAACAAACGAATTATTCATCTGAAACGCTTTTTTTTGTCGAGGTCGTCTCAAACACCCCCATGGGAGCTATATAATTTATCCCCGATAACAAAAAAATAAAATAAACTTGCCTCCTATGGAATAATATGGGATCTAATGTGAAAGTTTGGTATCTCTAGCTCTTACCATCTCTGAGATCTAGGCGTTCACACGGACGGACGGACGGACGGACAGACGGACAGACGGACAGACGGACGGACGGACAGACGGACAGACGGACAGACGGACATGGGTATATCGACTTCTCTATTCACCCTGATCATATTTTAGGTAACTTTGGGGTGTCTCCGACGTCTCCTTCTATATGTTACATACATTTTCGGCTTGCACAAACTTAATATACCCTTAGTACCATACGGTACAGGGTATAATAATGGTTTTGACATTTCAAGATTAACTTTTAAAGTATCAATGAGTATCGTGACCCTGTCTCTAGATATTTAAGATCATCGGTTTTTCCAAATAACATTTTACCAGCATTTTAAATGTTTCCCAATGTTCTAAATAATTGTAAGACATAAAATCAGGTTCCTTCACAAAAAATCAAAATCAGATTAAGCTAAATTTAATAATCAATTTAAGTAAAATTTTTTTTTTGACCGATCATTCCTATGAGAGCTATATGATATAGTCAACCGATTTCGATCAAATTTGACATAGAGCTTTAATACCTTAAAAAAGATCTGAATGCGGAATTTAGTTCAAATATCTGTACAAACAAATGAAACACAACGAATTTTGTATGAAAAACGTTTTTTTTTTTAACTATTCGTCCTATGGGAGCAATATGATATAGTCAACCGATTTTAATCAAATTTAGTACAATGCTTAAGACTTATAAAAAAACTTACAATGGCCAAATTTATTTCCGATATCTTCACAAACAAACGAAACAGAAAAAATTTTGATTTAAAATCGATTTTTTGGAAGATCGGACCTATGGGAGCTATATGATATAGTCAACCGATTTTGAACAAATTTGGTACAGCGCTTGAGAACTATAAAAATGCCAAATTTGGTTACGATATCTTTAAAAACAAACGAATTATCCATCTAAAACTTTTGTTTTTTTTCGAGGTCGTCTGAAACACCCCTATAAAATGTTTGAAATAATTTAACTATATAATTTAACCCCGATATCAAAAAAATAAAATAAATTTGTCTCCTATGGAATAATATGGGATCTAATGTAAAAGTTTGGTTACTCTAGCTCTTACTATCTCTGAGATCTAGGCGTTCAAAGGGACTGACGGACAGACGGACATGGGTATATCGACTTCTCTAGTCATATTTTAGGTAACTTTGGTATGTCTTCGACGACTCCTTCTATATGTTACATACATTTTAGGTAAGACCTAAACTTAATATACCCTTTGTACCATACGGTACAGGGTATAATTACCTCTCTGTCTGGTAACCAGAGGCCCCAATGCAACCCAATTGACAAATTTTAAAATCAAATTAAAATCTAAATTATTATAATAAATTGCAAAAAGATAAACCAATTTGGTTATAATTTAAGAGTACATATTAGTCATAAGCGCATGAAGTAAGTATACGTACAGTTGTCACTAATTTCAGATAGTTTCTATGCAATAAAACAGACTCCTAAGACGTTGTGCTCTTCCATAGAAGAGCTTTATTTAAAATGGTTTATGCATTTTTTAATACTCAACTAGATCCTTGTGAGCTAAATATAGATAAAATATAGAAAATATTTTATATTTATAACATCGAATCCAAACATCCTAGCCATATGCATACTCTATCGTCCCCATATACCACTCTATCGTCCCCTTGACAATAAAAACTTGAAATTATCTCAAAAAGGAACTATAAATTACAAGAATATCTTTGCAATTAAATCAAGTAAACCTTGTTTTGATTGCCTTGCTCGATTTCTTGGCTCAATTTCAAGACCATATGCTAATATTAAGTATACGCTGGTGTCAAAACAAGTTCGTTTTGTACGCATGTTCAATATTTGCAGTAGTTACAGAATTAGCCTGATTTACTTGAAATAACTTTTGGCTTGTTCTTGAAATATGTTGAACTTGTTCTTGCATTCTTGAAATCTGGAAACTGCAACAACACAACTTGATTTGAGTTTGTAATGCGCTGTATCTAAATGTTAAGGAGCTTGTTAAGTTGTTGCAAAGTATTTTGAAGGCTGAATATCTGTTAGAACGATTTTTTCTCCTAAAGTTAGTCGATTTCCATGTTGAACTCCAAAAAGGTGCCGTGCAGAATGAAAAGTGTATTGAAAGTACTACCTTTTACAGTTTACTTTTTCTTTATTGTTATTTTTTTGTTTACACCGATAAGATCAGACTTATATGTTTGTTATATGATATATGGGGTCTAGGGGCTATGTGACTTGCTGTTAATTGCCCAGCGGATAAGTTGGGCAAGCGTTAATTACACACAACAAAAAAAACAAAAAAAAAAATACAACGCACTCACAGATACATGCGCATTTATTTACCATTAAATACACTTACAGGCGCCTTACGCATAAACTGGCCTGAAGGCAATATTGCGTATACGCAATGTCTCTCTCCGGCTTGAGTTTGTTGGCGCTGTTGCTGCTGTTGTTGTTGTTTTTGTTGCTACTGTCGCTGTCAAAAACATTTTTCTAATGGTAATTAATGAAAATTTGAAATCCGAGCAACTTAATAGTCTGCAGTTAAAGTGTGCGCCAAGTTTTAAAAAAAAGTAATAATAATTACTGCATTTAAAATAAATTTTCTGCGAATTTTCATTGCTTTTAATACTCTACAGGCCTAGTAAAAGGGGTACATTAATTCTTTGTTGTATTTTGTAGCACAAGAAAATAAGTTTATGGTTGAGTGCCGTAAAGTTTTTGCTAAAAAGCACTAAAATGCGAACATTTTTTTTTTTATTTTAGAACTTGATATGCCATTAATTTTATATATATTTTTAAAAATTTTTTAAAGGTATTTTGTGTGAAGCGTTTAACGGTTTTGGCAAATTTGTTTAGGACTTATAAATGGCAAGATCCCTAAACGTAAAATAAAACTTTACAAATAATATATTTATACCCTGTACCGAATGCTACAAAGGGCATATTAAGTTAATGTAAGCCGAAAATGTACGAGGTGTGTTGAAAAAGTAAGGTGAATTTGTACTTTTAGGAAAAAATATTTGTTTATTCATCAATATTTATGTTGTCCCCTTGAAAGTAATCCCCCTCAGATACAACACACTAATGCCACCGGTTTTTCCAATCCTCAAAGCACTTCTCATAAGCACTTTTCGGTATAGCCTTGAGCTCTTCCAGCGATGCCGTCTTTATCTCTTCAATCGTTGCAAATCTCCGTCCCTTCATAGGTCTCTTTAGTTTTGGGAACAAGAAAAAGTCACATGGGGCCAAATCCAGTGAATATGATGGCTGAGGCATGATTGTGGTGTTGTTTTTGGCCAAAAAATCTCTCACAAGCAAAGATGAGTGAGCAGGGGCATTATCGTGATGCAAAAGCCATGAATTGTTTTCCACAATTCTGGACGTTTTCTTGTATTGCTTCTCGCAAACGGCGCATAACTTCCAGATAATACTCTTTATTGACCGTACGACCATATGGTAAGAACTCCTAATGCACCACGCCATGGTAATCGAAGAAAACAGTGAGCAAAACTTTGACATTTGATCGAACTTGACGTGCTTTTTCGGTCTTGGCTCTTCTGGCCGCTTCCATTGGGACGATTGGGCTTTGGTTTCGATATCATAACCATATACCCATGATTCGTCACCTGTTATGACCCTTTTGAGTAAATCTGGATCGACGTTGACGTCATTCAACAGCTCTTGAGCGATACTCATGCGACGGTTCTTTTGGTCAAAATTTAGGAATTTCGGAACAAACTTCGCTGACACACGTCTCGTGCCCAAAATGTTAGAAAAAATTTCATGGCACGAGCCAAGCGATATACCGACATCCTCAGCAACTTCTCTGCTCAGCCCCATATCGCGAAAATCGTGAAAACATACTTGGAAACGTTAAAATGGGAGTTGTTACGTCACCCGCCATACTCTCCGGACATCACTTGCATTGACTGACCAGCGGTTCACTTCTTATGAAAGTACCAAGAATTGGGTCAATTCATGGATAGTTTCAAAAAACGAGTCGTTCTTCTGACCAGGAATACGAATATTACCAGAAAGATGGGGAAAAGTAGTGGCTAGCGATGAACAATACTTTGAACGATTTTTCAGTTTTCTTGAGGTTTGACCATTATTTGTTAAATTAAAGGCTAGATTATTTCTATGGTCCAATAATCTTTCAAATTAGTTGACTTCTTTTTTAAAGCAAATGCTTAGATCTGAATTTCGGCATGTACCAGGATTTTTCAAAACTTAGCCTTTTTATCCAAATAAACGTTGATTAAGACTAGTGGCAAACTAAGTATATCTGTACAGTGGTTAACTTTTACTCTAGAAGACAAAAAGTCCAATCCATTACCGAAACCGTATTACGCCATCAAACTTAATAAATCACATGAGCAAAATCTATAAAAATAATGTTCATAATATATAAAAGCAACAAAAATACTAAGAAATCTTCCATTAGTGTTCTGACATCAGAAAAGGCTCTCTATACCAATACGTGTGTTAATTAGTTGTGAATTAGAGCATATTGGCTTGAAATGGCTTTTGCAGTAGTTTTTATACCCTGTACCGTATGGTACAAAGGTATATTAAGTTTGTGCAAGCCGAAAATGTGTGTAACATATAAAAAGAGACGTCGGAGACACCCCAAAGTTACCTAAAATATGATCAGTATCAATAGAGAATTCGATATACCCATATCTTTCACATTAGATCCCATATTATTCCATAGAAGACAAATTTATTTTTTTTTTGATATCGAGGCTTAATTATATAGCTCCCATAGGGGTGTTTCAGACGACCTCGAAAAAAAATAAAAGTTTTAGATCAATAATTCGTTTGTTTATAATGATATCGTAACCAAATTTGGCATTCTAAAGTTTTTTATAGTTTTTAAGCTACCAAGCTGTACCAAGTGTAATCAAAATCGGTTGACTATATCATATACCTCCCATAGGACCGATCGGCCAAAAAATCGATTTTTAAACAAAATTTGATGTGTTCTGTTTGTTTTTAAAGATATTTGAATTAAATTTAGCACTTGTAAGTTTTTTATTGGTCTTTTTTTTCAGCTTTCCTCAGGAATAGCAGTAGGTCTTTTGTTGGTGTTGACCTGAGATGGAAGGGACTAATACGTTCCTTTCCCATGTGACAGGCTCTGTCCCATACCAGCTCTGGGCAGTTACAGAGAATATGTCTGGTGGTTTCATCGTCTTCTAGACAGAGCCTGCACTCTGAATAGTCCGATAGGCCAATTTTCTGTAGATGATATCTAACAGTGTGGTGGCCTGGTAGGTAAGCTACCAGGAGGCACCCAACATAGCACGACTTTGTTCCGGGCGGACAGGGTGTGGAGGTAGTTATGGCATTTTCAACCATCCTGGAGGAGATGCTCCTGGATGACAATGCCCTAATAGCAGCTTAGCTATATGAAAAAATGCATATGGTTGCTCCCCTGGTTTTTTTGGAGAAGGATACTGAGGACTCAGATCCCTATGGCATGAATCTCCGCTTTAAAGACGCTGGGCCAGATGCCCATTGGGGTAGAAATTCTGGTGTTGGGTCCAACGATTCCAACACCTACACGACCCATCCGTGAACCATTGTTGCCATCGGGGGTTTCCACAGGGGCTGCCATCATCCCAAGTCTCCCGACTAGGAGGCGATCTAAATTTCCTGTTGTGGAAAAGTTCCGTTATCATAAGATCTTATCTAGAGCAGATCGATACGTCAGGAAGGGAATTAATAAGTGCGGCATGACCATTGTCACTTGCTAAGAGTCCAGATGTGATCTGGATACGTAGTAGACTCTGCATGGCTGATTTTTTGATGAAAATGTGCAGTGGTGTGAGTCCAAGGACTGACTCCATGACAGCTGTCAGACAGGTACGCATCGCTCCCGAGAGATATGCATACTAGTCTTTGAAGCTTGCTGCATTTATTGATGGCCACAGTTTGCTGCGTCTTGGGCCACCACACAAGGGCTGCATATGTGACGATAGGCCGTACCATCATACAGTACATCCATTCTATGATATAAGGGCTGAAGGCCCATGTGCTGCCAAAGAATTTTCTACAGTATCGCATAGCTCGAGTAGCTTTGTAGAGCACTTGTTCTAAGTGGGAGTTCCAGTTGAGTCTTTTGTCTAGGACCACACCTAGATATTTGACCAGGTCTGAATACTCCACCTCAGTGTTGTTTATAGAAAGGTTTTGAAGCTGCATGTTGTATCTCTTCGTGGAGGGAACAATCACAGCTTTTTGGGGGTTGATGATAAGCCCTGCACTTAGACACCAGTTAAGGGTAATTTGAAGAGCATTATCCATCATCTCCCTGATGGTGCTCTCGTATTTACCCGTAACTATGATGGCCAGGTCGTCTGCGTACCCAATGACCTTATAACCAAACCTTGTCAGCTTAATTAAAAGTTCATCGATTACGAGAGACCATAGCAAGGGAGATAACACACCTTCTTGTGTACAACCCTTTACAGCTCTTATGCTGACTGTTGTATATTTTATAGGTCTTAAGCATGGTACCAAATTTTTTTTAAATCGGTAGACTATATCATATAGCTCCCATAGGAAAATATAAAAAAATGTAACTAAAAACGCAGTTATCGATAACTCGATAAATAATCCGAATTTTGCCATCCAAAGTAAGAGGCAAACTTTTTAAAAATATACAAATTTTTGTATGGCTGCGTAAGGGTATTGAGTTTTCTGAACTCTACCCGTACGAGGTTCGAATCTTGCTTCATAATTGCTACCCAAAAGTTTTTGGTTTTTTTAGCATTATTGTTGTTTTTTTATTATTTGTTGCCATCTGAAAGACAAGCAAATCAATTGCAAAAATTCTTAAGGCTAGCAAAATAACAACGCAAATTGCTTGTTTATTATGATTATCATTATTATTATTATTTTTAATGTTTTTCTAGAACGTTTTGTGGGCGTTTTGCTTTGTATTTGGTCCAATTCATTGAAGCTCTTTCTGATTATTTTATTTATCGCATAAATTTGTCTCAGAAAGCAAACAAAAAAAAAGCAAGAAATTTGCACAAAAGATTAAAAGACGTCGCCATTTTGAATGAGCTGTACACAAAGTTCTCGTGTTTAATGAAGTTCCAATGAAAACTTAAAGATACCTTTAAAATAAGTTCTTGTTGTTGCTGTCATAGTATATGATGGCATCAATGGGACTTTAAATATTTGAAAGTTTGCTCGTGTTAAATTTGTTTTGTTCGATTTTCGAGTTCAAAGCTCACATAACGTTTAATAAGGTTTCAGACATAGCTTTCTTTTTTTTGAAACAAATATTTTGAATACTTGGTACACCCAAAGTAACTTCTTAACTGGTACTGCCACAAAGCCAAAAAGGTTGTAGTGAACCACTGAGTCGTTTTCTTAAACAAACTTAAGATCAAGCTTATTCTTATTTCTCAGAATCTCGTTAAGCTCAAAAGCATCAAAAAAAAAAAACAAAAGACGAAACATCTGAAATCCCTCCCACTTAAAAAAATCGAGAACAACGAAAATTGTGTCGAAAATTTTAATAATGCAATAATAATAAATGCAAAGATTTCACAACAAATTAACACAACATGTAGGCGTTTTGGGGCCAGCGAGGGCGTGGCAGCAGCTCAGTCAAGTCACTTAACGTTTTTATCTGGGCCTTGGCATCTGCACAAAATAAATTTTAAGCAAAACAAAAAAATGTTGGCCAAAAAAAAATACAATCCAAGGTGGCAGATTTTGGGTAGTGCAGTTTGGATACTCTTACGTATGGTAAGATCTTCCTCCATCCTTCCCGATCTGCGGCCAGATACTTCAGCTGTGGCCACGTTTTACGCTGTGTTGCTGCTTCGGCCAATACTGTTGATTTTCCATATCTTCTTGGTTTACCAACATGCCGTTTACCTTGAGGATTCCATTCGAAGGACTGCTTCACGATGCTGTCGTTTGGTCTTCTCAACGTGTGGCCAATCCAGCGCCATTTCTGTCACGCCACTGTCTAATTTCGACATCCAAAAGCATTTGACTCGTTATGCGCCACAATTCTTGATTCGATCTAATTTGTGGCCATCGGATCTTAAGAATGTAACTAAGGCAGCGGTTTACAAATGCCTGAAAACTTCTCGTGATGGAGGTAGAGACTTTCCAGGTTTCACAGGCATACAGTAGTACAGATTTGACATTGGATTCGAAGAGCCTTAACTTGTGCGTAGGGAAATTTGACTAGAGTTCCATACTGAAGACAACATTCCAAATCCGTTCCTCCGTCTGACGATACAGAACTTCCTAGATAGCTAAACTGTTTGACCTCCTCAATGGGCGTCTGTCTCAGAATAATGGGCTGATGTGCTGAGCGGCCAGTGTGCATTATTTTGGTTTTGTAGCAATTGATCCTGAGATCAGCCATCTCTCCATTCACTTGCAGTGATTGACACATCTCGTTCATCCCGCTGTTGGTACTTGCCAGAAACAGATATCTTCAGCATAATCCAAGCGGGTTAGCCTCTCAAAAGGTCTCCATTGGATACCGTGTCTCTCAGTTGTACCTACGGGGCAGTCAGTACCTCGTCTATCGCCAGTAAAAACAGAAATGGCGACAGAATATCCCCTTGCCTTACTCCCTGTCGCACTTCGAAAGAGTCAGAGAGCTGTCCATTATGTAGAACGAAGCATCTGTGCCTAGAAGTCAAAATTAAAAAATTTGTTACCTAAGATGGCTGCCGAAAAACTAAAAAATCATTCTTAGGTCCGCCATTTTGTTATAAATAAAAAATAATCTGATGCTCTTTAAAGTTATTCACAAAATGCAAAACACTCGTTAATCACATTTTGCAAAGTGTATAAGACAAAAACGAATAATCTGCCCCAAAGATCTTAGCATTGTCTTTTTGCGAATGTTTTTTTTTTCGGATATATATATATAGTTGTTGTGCAAGTGTGTGTGTGTAAGTGTATGTGTGAGTGTACTTATTGATTTTGCAATTGAAAGTTGAATTTTAAAGTGCCTTCGCTGTTGCGTTAATAGCCCAAACGCCACAAGACGCCGCCCAGTCTAAGGATGCTTGCCAAAAAAAAAAAGAAACCACAAAATCCTACTAAAAGTTCCCTCCTACACTGAGTCCTTGCTAATGTGGTCGTGATTGCTGATGCCTCCGTCTCTTTGTGGGGAGCAGATTTATTTAATGCAGTAAAGTGCTTTGCAGGACTTAAAGCTGCAATGAAACTGGCCTCAAAATGCTGCGAGCTGCTGTTCTGGGAATCGTAAATTACTTAAATTAAAACGGGCTTCTTTTACTCAAAATTTTAAGCCCTTCTTTTAGTGAATTTTAGCGTTCAAGGATGCACAGTCCTTAAAATTGTTAAATTTTTATTTTTTAAAAAGTGTGCCATATTTGCCATAGAAAGTCTCTATTAATTAAAGACACCGCTCTTCGGATTCGGCTATAAACTATTGGTCCCTGTTCTGTTCGAATAGTTATTAATACAGATCGCCATGCCCCTCCAAGGGGTCAGACAGGGACTTATTAAGTTAGTATTGTATGAATAAGCCTTTTCAGACGGAAGAAACGGAAGCTGCAAAAGCGTGATCGTGAGGATCTCGAGATGCTGCGGGGCAGAAATGACGCTCGAAAATTCAACCAACAAGTCAACCGTCTGACGCAAGGTTTCAAGCCCGGAGCATCAAACTGCCGAGACGGAGATGGGAATCTGGTTACAGATATGCAGTGCACGCTGAGATTATGGATGGACTCTTCTCCAAACTGCTTGCAGGCGACGATGCCACACATCACGCCATTATAGAAAACAACCCTATACCGCCGACCAACGACAATGTGTGTGACCCACCACTTAGCCATGACGAGGCCTGAGTTGCAATAATGCGGCTCAAAAACAACTAAGCAGCCGGTGCTGATGGACTGCCTGCAGAGTTGTTTAAGGCTGGTGCCGACGAGCTGATTTGCATGAAAAATATGGCTAGCCGAAAGCATGCCCGACGATTGAAAGCTCAGTGTCCTTTGTCCTATACTGTAGAAGGGTGAGCCGACAATATGCGACGATTCCAACTACCGGGGAATCAGTCTTATTGCCAACTCATACAAGATCCTGTCGAGCGTATTATGTGAAAGACGGAAGCCTTATGCCAACACACTGATCGGACCCTATCAGTGCGGCTTCAGACCTGGTAAGTCCACCATAGACCAGGTCTTCACTCAAGGCCAAATCCTGGAAAAGACCCAGGAAAAGCATATCGATACCTCTTCGATCTCTTCATCGATTACAAAGCTGCATTCGATAGCCCGATAAGGGATCGCCTATACATCACAATGTCTGAGTTCGGTATTCCTGCGAAGCTGATTTGCAGAATAACATTGAGCGGCACCATCAGCTCTGTCAAGGTAGGAATTGACCTCTCCGAACCTTTCAATAATGTTCGAGGTTTCAGACAAGGTGACCCTCTATCATGCGACTTCATCAATTTCGTGATGGAAGGGGTACTGCGGAAGTCCGGTATACATTGCAATGACACTATTTTTTACAAGAGTGTCTAGCTTCATACATATGCTGATGATATCGATATCGTCGGGCGTTGTAAGCGAGATGTTTCTGCTGCATTTCCGGCAATCCCAACGGAGTCAGCGAAAGTGGGTCTAGCGGTAAACGAGGGCATGACGAAGTATATGCTGTCTACGAACAAGGAAGCACGGCGTCTGGGATCCCATGTGGCAGCAGACCGCTATACTTTAAAAGTGGGCAAGAAATTCACGTACCTTGGCACCGCCGTTAACACCGATAATGATATCAGCCTGGAGATAAAACGAAGAATCATACTTGCCAATAGGTATTACTATGATCTCAGAAGGCAGATGAGTAGCAGAGACCTCTCTCGACCAACAAAAGTAACAATCTACAATACACTCATCTATCCCGTGCTCATATACGGCGCAGAAGCATGGGTTGTGTCGCGAACAGATGCATCTGCTCTTGGGGTATTTGGGAGAAAAGTGTTTCGTAAAATCTTTAGTCCCGTTCGTTGTGATAACAACTATCGCATACGTATGAACCACGAACTGTACGAGCTCTACGATGACACAAAGGGTGATTCATTAAGACCTTTTTTTAATGATTTGGCAAATGCAAATTTCAAAGGAATGATGGGATCTTTATTTATGATTTTGAAAGGATATTTTATGGCTTTTATTTTTAAAAATAATCTCGTTCAAATGTTGGCCGCAACTGCGTTTTAAATGGTCCATCCTGAAGGTCCAATTTTCCATGACTCGTTCAAGCATTTCCACTGGTATTTGGCCAATAACACGAGTAATGTTGGCTTCCAAAGCCTCAATCATCGCATGCTTGTCCACGTAAACTTTTGACTTTACGTAACCCCAAAGAAACAAGTCGAGTGGTGTGATATCGCACGACCCGTACCTTGGCGGCCAAGGTACGGGTCCCGTACGTGAAATTAATCGCTCACCAAATTGACCTCGCAATAGAGCCATTGTTTCATTGGCAATGTGGACCGGAGAGCCATCCTGTTGGAACCAAATGTCGTCAAGATCACGGGCAACAATTTCAGGGAGCAAAAAGTCCGATAGCGTGCGCCATTGATGGTAATTTTCGCACCTTGCTCATTTTTAAAAAAATACGAACCAATGATTCCACCAGCCCATAGACCGCACCAAACTGTTGTTTTTCTTGGATGTAATGGCAGCTGGTGAACCTCTTCGGGTTGATCATCTTCTTGCCAAATACGGCAATTTTGCTTATCCACGAAGCCGTGGAGACAAAAGTGGGCCTCATCACTGAACAAAATTTTGGTCGAAAACAACGGATCTTCATCGATCTTACCAAGAGCCCATTCACTAAAACGGCGACGTGCAGGAAGGTCATTCGACTTCAATTCTTGACAGAGCTGAATTTTGTATGCTTTCAAGCCGAGATCCAAATGTAAAATGCGCCAGGTGGTTGAATACGACAGGCCAAGTTGTTGCGATCGGCGCCGAATCGATTCCTCGCGGTCGTCGTGAACACTGTCAGCTACCGCCGCTATATTCTCTTCACTACGTGCTGGATGTAGTCGATTTGGTCGTGTATCATCAAACAATGAATACTGGGTTTCAAATTTGCTGATGGTGTTACGGATTGTGGGTTCGGTGGTTCGATTATGTTGACCATAAGTCGATCTCAGCGCACGAAAAACATTCTTTGCAGAACGCTGATTTTTGTAGTACAATTGTACAATTTGTAAACGTTGTTCGGGTGTTAGTCTTTCCATGATGATTTGCCAATGAATACTGAACAACTTTGCCTTTGACAGCTGTCATGGATCACGCGTGATCCACACGAAAATCCGTATTGGAAAAAAAAGGTCTTAATGAATCAAACTTTAGATGTCGTCCCAACACAATACAACGTCTGCGCTGGCTCGTATGGATAACGATGCTCCAGCAAAAAAGGTATTCGAAGGAAGACGAACCACGACTTCAATGGAAAGATCAAGCAGAGGAGAACCTATCTTCCCTTGGTATTTCTAATTGGAGAAGGCGCGTGGCGAGAGCTGTTGAGGTTGGCCACACAATGAATGAATGAATATATTAATATGTGCTGCGACATGTTTAATTTTTAATATTTTTTTTAGAAATATGACACTTTCTTTTTTAGCTTAATATATAGATTCTATTTATGAATTTATACTTATTAATTAATTTATTATAATTATGTTCAGCATCTATTTTGTGGTCCTTAAAAAGTATTTACTAGCCTACATAAACTTAAAAAAAACATATTTAAAAGTCTAATAAAGTTATAAGTTGTATAATTAATTTAAGTTGTGCAGCGCTTTGTTTACTAAAAGATACAAACATATATATCTACGTTCATCTATTAATTAAGTGCGTCTACTAAATAATAATACTTATTTTGCAGCAGCTTAAATATGTAAATATTATATATATATTTATAGCTACAGCATAATAAATAAGACTGCATAATTTATTTACCTGCCTTGCTTGCAAAATTCATTTTATAAATTATTTGTATTTCAACAAATGTATTTTGACCAGCTAACTGGTTAGCACTGTTATATACTAAATCATTTCAATATTATAAAACACTTTAGTATATAAGTCCTTAGTACATAGAAGTAGTCTAAGTATTGGTAACGTTCAATCGGTGAAAAGTCTAATGAGTAATATTTAAGTATTGCCTGCTTTCAGGCGCTCAACCTACATAACGCATTGTTTAAAGCGCTGTGTGTGTGTCTGTCTGTTTGTGTGTTTGCGGTTTTGTCCGTAAATAGCGAACAGTTATGACCAAACAAAATGGCGACGGCAGTCATTAATCTTCAATGGGGGAAATTCTATACGAATAGGTATAACGCGCAGCAAAAAATGCCAATGAAAATGTCAGAGGCGTAACAACTTGACTATAATACACCCTTTCCCCGCTTTAATTTACCACACTCAATTATATTTAATTCCCACAATTTTCAGTCGATTTAAACGATTTGAAATCGATTATTTTATGATACCAGAAAATAACAAAAAATATGTATTAATGGGTTTGCTGAACAAGTATAAGTATCCATAGTTATTACTGTTGTATTAAATTTAATATCAAGCTATAAATCGATTTTGGTAAGAAACGCTTTGATTGGAGCTCAAATTTAAACATTTTGTCCAACAGTTTGGGTAGTACAATTCAATGCATTAAAAAGATGATACAAAAGAGAAGGTGTTGAGATGATTTTTATTTACAAGCTGTGCTAAAGATAATTAGTTAATTATTTAAAATGTATTAAACAATAACAGGAGCAGAAGGTCTCCATTGAGACTAGATGCTATATGCGAATTATTATTAAAAAAAAAAATGGGAATTCTAAAATAAAATCAAGGACTTACAATCTTACAATAGTATCGCCACTACTTCTAAATATAGTAGTGGACGAGGTTATGAGAGATGTATGCAGGTCTAATCGTGGGATTACGTGGAGTCTGACCCGTCATTTGAAAGACCTGGATTACGCGGACGACATATGTCTCATGTCTCATAAACTAAGTGATATCCAAGCCAAAGTGAATGATCTCGGGATCCTGGCCAGCAAAGTTGGACTCTCGATAAACGCATCCAAAACCAAAGCAATGCGCCTTAACCACACCAGCCAAGATAGCATAACTATCTGCGGGAACACTATCGACTTTGTCGATAGCACCACAATTTCCATCAGTGGTGGGGTGGATGAGGATATAGAGAATCGTCTAAGCAAAGCGCCATCAGCGTTTGGACGCTTGTTTCGCATAAGGAGAAACCAGCAAATAAGCAGAAGAACAAAGCTGAGGATCTTCAAAGCGAGCGTCAAATCCATCTTGTTGTACGGCAGCGAAACGTGGATGGTCCCGAAGAGAATAATATTAAAAGTATAATCATTCGTCAACAAGTGCCTAAGGATTATATGCGGGATATTCTGGCCCAACAGGATATCAAACGCGGAACTAAAGCGCTACACTAGTGAAGTTCCTCTCTGCACCCTGATAAGAACACGCAAGTGGCGTTGGATTGACCATGCTCTGAGTAAAGATCGAAGCAGCATCGTCAGGATGGCCTTAGAATAGAACACCCAAGGAAGCAGACGATTGGGAAGGCCAAAGGCAACCTGGCGTCGTACAACACTAAGCGTATTGTCCCAACACAACATCAGCTGGGACACAGCAAAACAAACTGCGCCAAACAGAGTCCGGTGGAAAGTTCTTGTTGAGGCCCTAAGCTCCCTGGAAAAGTTCTAAATCGAAGAAAAAAAAAAAATCTTTGGAGTCTTCTTTAATTTTCTAATTCTTTCTTTAATTCTGTTCTAATGATATTTTTTTAAAGATGTCTCAAAATAAATGTGTGCTCTATTCAAGTATTAAGAATTTGCTCCCTTTCGTATCTTGAGAAAAAGGAAATAAAAAAGATTTAGAAAAACAGGCGTTATCTTTAAGGCTATCTTTTTATGTTATCCTTGCCCAATGTGATGTGGCAGGTTGCTTATAAGCATATTTGTGCGACGGGCAGATCAAGCTCAGTTTTTCTAAATCATTTTGTATAAGTGATGGTTTCAACGATGCTGTTTTAATTTATTTAGAGAAACCGAAAGAAAGAAAAATCCTCAAGCTGTTATGCTCTAGTATCTTGTAGGAATTACTATTATTAGAAAGTGCACCATCTGGTTGCAATCTTCCCAAAACACACACTAAAAAATTTGAACGTCCTAATTTAAAACAGCTATAACCTATATATTATATGAAACGAACTAAAGCAAAAATAATCGAAATCACGATCGCTACAAATCGAATGGTCATAACTTCCAAATAAGACGCATGATATTTCAATTCGTGGACACTTCAACTTAGAAAAATTTTAGTTGTATATTTTGCAAAATCCGATTTTTTTTTCAAATTCAACTAGCAAAATGGCCTCCATATTTTTGCTTCCCAAATTAAGCAGCTCATTATTTTTGGTTCTGCCGATATTTACATTTTTTTCCAAAAATCATGGGGATATACTGTTTTGTTCCGATCTCTGCGTACTGTTTCAGAAGCTAACGTTAAGATGCTATTATATACCATTGTGCATACATAAATTGTTATCTTTAACCTTCGAGTGCAGGGTATACAAAAAAAAAAAAAACCAAAGCCAAATTTGGGAAAAGGTCCTTCACTGTTAGCGTGTGATAATGGCCGCCCCTGTCAGTATTTAGGCAAATGTTGCCAAAGCAATAACAAAAAACACAACAAAAACAATGACAACAATAGACGCAATTGAAACAAGTGTCACGGTGACGTCGCTGCGTCAGCGTCGGCGTCAACGTCGCACAGTGGTAAAAACTAAAAAGTTTGCGGATGAAAAATTCTTCACTAGTTTTTGTTTGGAATTACTGCTACAGCCTTTCAAAATGGCAGTTAAAAAAAAAAAGAAATCGTTTCATACTTCAGTACCGCTAATAACATAATAATAAATTTCTGACTGACTATTTGGCCAGTCGCCCCAAGGAGTGGCATAGGGAGCTCTATTATTTCGAAGTGAAAGACCAAAGAGAAAAATTTGTATTGGATACACCAGCAAGGCTGGTAGGCAATTCGTCGAAAATATTGATAAAATCATGGAAAGGATCCAGTCAATGCGGCACGTCAGCACTTATTCCTTTGTTCGGAAACGGAAGGTAAGGCATTTGGAACCATTTGCATAAGGCTAGTTTTTAGAAGGTTTCAAAAAGAAACGTTTGGATTGTAACTAAATCCAGCCATTTTCAAAGCCGATGCCAGCTGGCAATGAGAAATGTGTCACATAGGAGGACAACAGGCGTACAAATTTTTGAGTCAATTCCGAGTCGGCTCAAATGTTTGGAAACACCGGATAAACGCTCAAGAAGGTTTTGTTGTGTGTCTGATAGGATAGAAAGGAATTCATACACTATGAGCTGCTCCCTGACAATAATTAAGAATATTAAAGCAAGCGATCGACCAGTGGCGGACAGAATTGGTCAAAAGGATGGGTGTTTAGTTGCAAAAGGAGAACACTACGCCGCAATATCTTTAATGACATGTCAGAAGCTTCGAGATTTTAAATGGGATTTACCGCATCTCTCGTAAAGTCCTGACCTAGCATCAGGCGACATTCGTCTTGATCAGGCCCTCTCATTGTGCAATTAGACGATGTGAAGAGGGCACCTCCTCTGGCGTCAAGTCACAAAGCTGGGCCAAGGACATGGCCGGTCGCATGCCATTGCCGAGCGCTGATCCACTACCATTAGCATGAGCCAGGTTTAAGCCGCGATTACCCGAGTTCTTGTAGCTCAACTCCAGTTCGCCGTTGTAAAATAAAAGAAAAGATTTGTATTAAGCTCATGTCATAATTGTATGATATTTTATTAGCATACCTGTCCAGCTCGCATGTGGACTGCGCATTACGCAGCTTTCCAGGACCATAGCAATGCTCCTCCTCGGAACCATCGTCTTCATCATCAATTTCAGCCTCATCGTCTGTGCTTAGCTGTCTACAAGGTTCAACATGGAAAGAGAGAGAGAAATTCTGATATTAGTTACAGTTTGAATAAATTTAGAAAGAAAGATTGGTTTAAATTAGCTTTGGACACGTTAGGTTTAGGTAAGCAAGTTAAACAAAGACCTATTGGATAAATTCCGATGGACATGCCAAGTAATACTAGAATACTAGCTACAAAATGTTAATGTCTATATACTATATAATTTTATTGAAGAAACAGTGTAGATCTTGGAGATGGCAAGACATTGAGTTGCTCTGTAATACCCCAATGCAAGCTTTTGCTTATTCTAGCTCCAAATTAGCAGTTTAGATAAACGGTCGGCTATGTCTAGATCGATTGTTTTGTCTTTGTAAGCTTTAAGCTAACTTTGGCAGTCTCTGAAAGTTATATCATCTTGTTCTGTGTTCCTTCAGGCAAACTATTTCTTTCCTAAATTCTTAAAAAACTTCTGAGGTATCCCAAAAGAATCTGCGTAGATCTTGGAGATGGCAAGAGGTAGAGGTGCTCTCTTCCATAATTTCATAACTAACTTCTGGCTATCCCAAAAGAAACAGCGTGGGTCTGGGAGATGGCAAGAAGTAGAGGTGCTCCGTAATATATATGAAAATATTGAAAATTTGCTTCTTCTAGATTCTCCAAACTATGAGATATATAACTTTGCTAAAAAAAAACAGCGTAGATCTTAGAGATGTCAAGAGGTAGAGATGCTCTGCACTATGAAATATATGAAGACTTACAATTTTCCTTATTCTAGATCCAAAATCTAGCAGTTCCGAGAAACGGACGGCCATGTCTAGATCAATTCTGTTGTCTTTCCGACCATATTGCAGCTAACTTTGGCAATTTTTGATGATTCTATCTTTTTATTCTGGGTTTCTGCTGAGCAATCCCAAACAACATTTATTTATCTACAGTTCAAGAGCTCATGAGATTCTTTTGCTGCAACTCTTTCTTCTGTCGTTCAGTTCTTCTGTCATAGTTCTTCTGTTTTTCAATTCTTTTGTCTTTTCGATCATATTGAAGGCAATATTTGGAAATTTCCGATCATTCTATCTTTTTGGCAAACTGTCTCTACGTATTTAAATATTTACAGAATTTTTTGAAGGCAAAAAATTGTATAAAAACAGTAATTTCAAAATGAGCTTGAAATTACCGACATTAACATACCCTGTATTAATGCATGTATGCTTTATCATAGCCAAAACTATATTTTTCTCTGATTTTTAGTGAAGTTTTCGTAATTTCGGTATGATTGGTGATCGAATATATAATTTTGAATACTTCAGGGCTGAAATGAAACCAACAAATTATATAGCATCAAAATCTGTCCAGCCGTTCTGGAGTTATAAACGGTGTAACTAACACTTAATCAATATTTTCTTAATATTTACTTTTACCAACTTTTTGCTTGCCATTAAGTCCATTAAAAAAAAACTTGCGCATCCTTAAGCTAGCTGCTTTAATAAATTCCAGCCATATCGCTGATTTGGCCCACTGTGCGTCGCTGCTTGGCTGATGTATCGAACCAAGTGACGGCTTGGCCTAATGGCTGACAGGCTGTCTAACTAGTGCGTTCTCGCTTTTTATCGCCATTTCTCTTGCTCCTGCACGCTTTGCCTATTTGTCTGTTTGTCAGGGCAACAGCTAACGGTCAGTGTAAGGCATTGTCCTTTTTTTGTATGAGCCCTTCTGACCTACATTGACATGGCCAGAGAGCTGTGCCTGCAGAGCACATATATGTAGGACAGAGCAGACAGACTGACAAACTGACAAACTGACAGACTGACTGACTGACATAGAGAGATAGGAGATCTTGCATACAATGCTCCTTGTTGTTGTTGTTGCTGCTGTCATTATGCGGCCAGCTGTTATTGTTGTTATTGCTGCCATAGTTGCCATTGTTGCCACCATTTGCGGGGTTTGCGCAGAGTGGTTTGCAATTATACGAATTAATTTGAGACAAAACCGTTGAGATTGTTTTTCAAAGTCAACAAAAAAAAGGACATATTTGTTCAAGCTTTCAATTGAAATATCACGCCATTAAGCGGCACATAAGAGTTGCAACCAATTACATGAAACTTGCCACAAAACATTGTAACATAACAATTGCGATACACACATATGAGTCCAAGAACAAGGAACCACTCAACTGCATCCAATGAATGCAACAATGATGACTTCCATATGTATTGAGAAAACCTTCATCATGCGCTTCACTTGCAGCACCAACTAAGTGCGTCAGTGGCATGGACAGAGGCAGGCAGAGTGAGCTGAGGAAAAGGTAATGGCCAAGCCATTTGCCTTGGCGTCATCAGTAACTGAAAATGGCCAAGACAGCTGGTGAAGGTCAAACTTGCGCTGCTTTTAAAGATGCTTTCCCTTCAAGTATTCAAAGCAATACAGCCACTCACACGAGGGTAGATTGAAAAGTTTTACATCATTATCTGCAACTTGCAAGGGATTTCAAGCAAGTTTGGAAGTTAAGCTTCCGAAGTTCTATATAACTTTAAAAACTTACGAACGATGTAAATATTAAAAACATTCTTCGAGAATTCTGAGAATAAAATAAAAAATTTGTATGTACAGCATTGAAGATAGGAAGAACCTAATAGATAAAGTATCCATATAAAAGTAAGAGATTGGTTCTCCACTTGAAAATCCTTCTATAAATTAAAAATTTAAAAAACCCCGACACAAGAACTTAAGTAATTTCCCTTGAAGAGAGACGTTGAGCGCCGTTTTTTCTCAAGGGAACATCTGCTTCAACGACAGAAAAGGAAAGGTTTTTGGCATCGTATTGTTACTGGCGATGAAAAGTGGATCCATTACGACAATCCCAAACGCAAAAAGTTATGGGGTAATCCCGGCCAGCCTTCAACATCAACGGCGAAGCCAAATATTCATAGAGCTTAGCTCATGCTCTGTATTTGGTGGGACCAAAGTGGTGTCATCTATTATGAATTGTTGAAACCGAATGAAATGACCACAGGGGACAGTTACCGACTTCGATTGATTCGTTTGAGGCATGCACTCAGAGAAAAATGGCCAGAATATGAGAAAAGATACGGACATCACTTGCATTGACTGACCAGCGGTTCACTTCTTATGAAACTACCAAGAATTGGGTCAATTCATGGATAGCTTCATAAAACGAGTCGTTCTTCCAACCAGGAATACGAATATTGCCAGAAAGATGGGGAAAAAGTAGTGGCTAGCGATGGACAATACTTTGAAAAATTCTTCAGTTTTCTTGAGGTTTGACCATTATTTGTTAAATTAAAGGCTAGATTATTTCTATGGTCCAATAATCTTTCAAATTAGTTGATTTTTTTCAAAGCAAATGTTTAGATCTGCATTTCGGCATGTACCAGGATTTTTAAAAACTTAGTTTTTTTATAGAGTTTTCTGGATACCAAATAAACTTTGATTAACACTAGTGGCAAACTAAGTATATCTGTACAGTGCTTAACTTTTACTCTAGAAGACAAAAAGTCCAATCCATTACCAAAACCGTATTACGCCATCAAACTTAATAAATCAAATAAGCAAAATCTAGAAAAATAATGTTCATGTTCATAATATATAAAAGCAACAAAAATACTAAGAAATCTTCCATTAGTGTTCTGACATCAGAAAGGTTCTTTATACCAATACGTGTGTCAACTAGTTGTGAATTAAAGCATATTGGCTTGAAATGGCTTTTGCAGTAGTTTTTATATCTAATACCATATGGTACAAAGGTATATTAAGTTTGTGCAAGCCGAAAATGTATGTAACATATAGAAGGAGACGTCGGAGACACCCCAAAGCTACCTAAAATATGATCAGTATCAATAGAGAAGTCGATATACCCATGCCCGTCTGTCTGTTTGAACGCCTAGATCTCAGAGATGGTAAGAGCTAGAGTAACCAAACTTTCACATTAGATCCCATATTATTCCATAGGAGACAAGTTTCTTTATTTTTTTTTATAGCTCCAATATGGGTGTTTGAGACGACCTCGACAAAAAAAAAGGTTTTAGATGGATAATTCGTTTGTTCATAAAGGTATCGTAATTAAATTTGGTATTTAAAATTTTTTATTATTCCCAAGCACTGTGCCAAATTTCATCAAAATCTGCTGACTATATCATATAGCTCCCATAGGACCGATCTGCCAAAATAACTTTTTTAAAGCGAAATTCACTATATTTCATTTTTTTAAAAAAGATATCGTAACCAGATTTGGTGTTTGAAAATTTCTTAGAGTACTTAAGCAAGGTGCCAAATTTGAACTAAAACGGTTGACTATATCATATAGCTCCCATAGGGCCGATCTTCCAAAAAAACGATTTTTTAACAAATTTGTTGTGTTTCGTTTGTTTGTTAATATATACGCACCAAATTTGGTATTCGTAAGTTTTTTATAGTTCTTTAGCAGTGTATTAAATTAAATTTGATCAAAATCGGATGACTATATCATATAGCTCCCATAGGACCAATCGGTCCAAAAAAAACGTTTCTTATACAAAATTCATTGTATTTCTTCTGTTTGTAAAGATATTTGAACTAAATTCGGCATTCAGATCTTTTTTAAGGTATTAAAGCACCGTGTCAAATTTGATCGAAATCGGTTGACTATATCATATAGCTCCCATAGGAACGATCGGTCAAAAAATCGATTTTTTAACAAAATTTGTTGTATTTCGTTTGTTTTCTAAAATATTGCGACCAACTTTGGCACCTGTAAGTTTTTTATAGTTCTTAAGCATTATTCCAAATTTGGTTACTATATCTTCATGAACAAACGAATTATCCATCTAAAACTTTTTTTTTGTCGATGAAATTTTAATTTCCTTGTTTACAATAAGCGTCGTAACTTAAACATTTATTGACCGATTTTAATAAACTATAACTTTTTTACTCGGAATTAATATTTCTTTAAGATTAAATGTAAAAAAGTAAAGGTGTTTAAAAAAATGTTATATAAAAATGACTTCAAAGTGTGAAAATCGAAAAAAAAGTGTAAATCTTAGATAACTTTTAAAAAATCTCGTAGTTGCTTTGTATGAAGTATAAACAGGTGTATATCATCTTAAAGCTAAATCTTCTTCTTTCCAAAGCCGTAAAGCAATCGAAAATCGGTTGAAAAATGGCGACGTTGTGATTGTGGGAGTGATCGCAGTACCCGAAAAACGGTTTTTAAGCAATAACTTCCGATTTTGGGGGTGTTAGGCAATTTTGAAAAACACTATCGTGATCTACTCGTCAAGACCTACAACGTACACTAGGTCACTTGAAAAGTTCTTTGATTTTTTTCAATTTTGTAGGACAGTGTAATTAATGGGCGCTTAGAAGTTTTCAGTCTGCCCTCGTGCATCAAAAACTTGCACATTTCTCACGGGCTTTAAAATATACGTGTATGTGCATGTGTTATATATATTATATATGTATGTATATCTGTGTGTGTGTTTTTGGTGGCAAACGGTCTGACTTGTCGCCATTTTTGCAATGCGTTCGTGACGCAGTGCAAATATTTTTATGACAGCGGCGCCGAGTTGTAATTTGGTTAGCTCTAGAAACGACTCTAATACAATTCTTAGTCAAGCCAATTACAAAACAAAAGGAATATGCCACAACATAAGGAGCATAGCTGTGGAAGCACCCAAGATCTTAATCTTTATGTTCAACCTTAGTGGTACGTGCCAACAGACTTTACTGCTTCCGTTGTGCCAAAGGTTGCTAGGGCGGCTATTAGCTACTCTCTTTAAATTTAGAAATGGTGAATACCTTTGCTGATTTTTTAACTAACCATACATCATGTAGATGTAAATTTTTAAAGAGATGCCGAATCTTTTGAGAAAAGTTCAGTTGACAAACATGACTGGCTGGAGATTGGAACTGGAGCATTTTTCAAAATGAGAACTAGCTAAGTAAAGGGTGATTCATTAAGACATTTTTTTTAATGATTTGGCAAATGCAAATTTCAAAGGAATGGGATCTTTATTTATGATTCCAAAAGGATATTTTATGGCATTATTTTTTTAAAAATAATCTCGTTCAAATGTTGGCCGCAACTGCGTTTTAAATGGTCCATCCTGAAGGTCTAATTTTCCATGACTCGTTCAAGCATTTCCACTGGTATTTGGCCAATAACACGAGTAATGTTGGCTTCCAAGGCCTCAATCGTTGCTGGTTTGTCCACGTAAACTTTTGACTTTACGTAACCCCAAAGAAAAAAGTCGAGCGGTGTGATATCGCACGATCTTGGCGGCTAAGGTACGGGTCCCGTACTGGAATTAATCGCTCACCAAATTGACCTCGCAATAGAGCCATTATTTCATTGGCAATGTGGACCGGAGCGCCATCCTGTTGGAACCAAATGTCTTCGAGATTACGGGCAACAATTTCAGGCAGCAATAAGTCCGTTAACATGGTCCGTTGGTAACGTTCGCACCTTGCTCATTTTTAAAAAAATACGGACCACAGACCGCACCAAACCGTTGATTTTCTTGGATGTAATGGCAGCTGGTGAACCTCTTCGAGTTGATCTTCTCCCTAAATACGGCAATTTTGCTTATTCACGAAGCCGTGGAGCCAAAAGTGGGCCCCATCACTGAACAAAATTTTGGTCGAAAGCAACGGATCTTCATCGATCTTACCAAGAGCCCATTCAGTAAAACGGCGACGTGCAGGAAGGTCATTCGGCTTCAATTCTTGCCTGAGTTGAATTTTGTATGCTTTCAAGCCGAGATCCAAATGTAAAATGCGCCAGGTGGTTGAATACGCCAAGTTGTAGCGATCGGCGCCGAATCGATTCCTTGCGGTCATCGTGAACACTGTCAGCTACCGCCGCTATATTCTCTTCACTACGTGCTGGATGTGATCGATTTGGTCGTGTATCATCAAACAATGAATACTGGGTCTCAAATTTGGTGATGGTGTTACGGATTGTGGGTTCGGTGGGTCGATTATGTTGACCATAAGGCGATCTCAGCGCACGAAAACATTCTTTGCAGAACGCTGATTTTCCTAGTACAGTTGTACAATTTGTAAACGTTGTTCGGTTGTTAGTCTTTCCATGATGATTTGCTAATGAATACTGAAAAACTTTGCCTTTGACAGCTGTCATGGATCACGCGTGATCCACACGAAAATCCCTATGGAAAAACAAGGTCGAACTCGACGTTTTTTTCCCCCGTAAGGGTTCCTCACAGAGAGGTAGCGCACTGCGACCAAAAGATCTTTTGTACCATACGTCATATCAACATATCAAACAATTCCTCCATAAATCTGATTCATAAGTATAATTAATGTATTAAAAATATGTTTTTCTGGGACTAGAACCACCAACGATTTCCACAAAGTTTTTACCAATTCCCGAGTATTTCCTAGACATAGCCCATGTGGACTAGCATTGACCAAGCAGAAAAACATGTAGACAATAACTTTAGTGTTTTTAGTGTTTATGTATTTAAAAAATATATATATGTAATGAAATGGAAACTTGCAACGTATATAATAAATAGAAAGTCGTTTAATTGTACTAAATCATGCACGACGTATGCGATGATCGTAAAGGATAACACGGCCGTAAAAATCCGAACGAATCATTGTCCTCTGAACATTTTCTTTATACTTACTCGGTTGAGTAGTGACAGGTATTGATATATGATCGACCCTATGCACAAAATATATTCCTCTTGTGCCATGCATTAATCTAAAGTTTCTGGTTTCGTTTTGAGTTGTTTCACCCGTTTTCCAATCATAAAAAATCATGTGACTAGGTTTGGGCGTAAGATGCACACGCTTCTCAAAGACGGCCTGCCAATCAGTGGCACCTCGCTGGCCCGTACGAGCATTGCGTAGGCTAGTCTCATAGTCTATATAACTCGATATATCAAAACCATTCTTACGCTGGTGCTGCACATAGATAATAGTCTGAAAAAAAGTATTTAATTAATCAACAATAACAATATACTCAATGCACCACCTACCGACAGCTTCAAATGGTAATTATCTTCTTCACGCTCCGCCAACGCATGCAGAACTTCATCGTCATTGTTTAAGAATCTTTTAAAGAACAAAACCGTCGCCGTCGATGCACGCAGCATCTCCAAGGCATGCTGACGTCTTTTAAGGAATTCATCTTTTTCATAAAAAACCATACACCGGTATCCAAGTTGTACTATCTTAGTGGATACTTTTTTTGTTAAAAAACGATGATCATTTTGCGTCTTGAACGACTCCACATAATCTTCGTAAGTTGCAAAGTCAATTAAATCCATGGCTACAAGTGTTGTATACTAAAACGTATTTGGAAGAATTATTCGTTATCGTATTTTTAGTATCTTTCAGGAGAACTTTGCTCCTTAATGATTTTTTAGAATTATATTGAAAGAATGAAGCGTGAAAGCTGAATAATCGCCTACTGAACTTTAAAAGTTGGTTTGACTTAAACAGTTCAAATTCACTTTGCAAATGTAGAAATCTACCGTTTTAAGATTGTACGCTTTTTTCCGAAAAATGGTTCCTTACAGAGAGGTGGAGCACTGCGACCAAAAGATCTTTTGTACCATACCCATGAATTACACCAAAAGACTTTACGCTTTCCGCATGAATAGCAGTATGTCTTTTGTTGGTATTGACCTAAGATGGAAGGGACTAATCCGTTCATTTCCAATGCGACAGGCTCTTTTCCATACCAGCGCTGAGCAGTCACAGAGCATATGTCTGGTGGTTTCATCGTCCTCGAGACAGAGTCTACACTCTGAAGAGTTCGATAGGCCAATTTTCTGTAGACAGTGTGGTGGCCAGATAGGTATGCTACCATGAGATTTAAGTCAGCTCTGCCTTTTGTCTGGAACATATCCAGAGGTTTGACAAGCATTTTTGCTTGTCATGGCCCCGGTAAGGAGAATCAGTATCTCCTATGTTCTCCTTGACCAATCGCTAAGGAAACAGCAAGCGGGATTTCGCCCAGGTCGATCATGTATTGACCAGATCAGCACCCTGCGCATTATAGTTGAATTGATGAATGAGTGGCAGTCGACTCTTCAACTTGTTTTCGTTGATTATAGCACGGCCTTTGACAGTATACATCGCGATAGCATATGGGAGGCGCTCAGATCCAGAGGTGTTCCGGAGAAGCTTATAGCTCTAACCAGATCACAATATGCGGATTTCAGGTGCAGAATACTCCACAATGTCGAGCTCTCAGATAGCATCCCAACCAGGGGTTAGACAAGGATGTCCACTTTCAACGATCCTTTTCCTGATCGTTATTGATGCCATCTTACATAACTACATTGAAGGCAAGCGAAGAGGCATCTACTGGAACTTCACCGATCATCTAGAAGATCTTGAATATGGGGAGAATATATGCCTATTGTTAGTAAAACAATCAGATATGCAAACAAAGCTAAATGATCTGTGCGCCGAGTCGGGAAAATTTGGCCTTAAAATCAACATCGACAAAACCAAGTCAATGAAAATAAAAAGCAATAGCGAAAACAAGTTTATGCTACAGGGCAAAGAGATTGAGCAAGTTGAAGACTTCACATACCCAGGCAGTATAATATTCGCTGAGAACAGTGCTGGAAAGGATATTCTGGCCAGAATAAACAAAGCAACCGGTGCATATGCGCAATTACGCCAAATCTGGAATTCGTCACAAATGTCCTTCCAAACCAAAATGAGGTTATTTAAATCAAACGTCATCTCAGTGCTGCTTTATGGATGCGAGACCTGGCTTGTAACCGACCTTCTAACAGCAAAAGTCCAATGATTTGTGAATAGATGTCTCCGGCGTATTCTTAAGGTGTGGTGGCCAAACGTCATCAGCAATGCCAACCTATATAAAAGTGCAACCTGGAACTCATGGTCAACACTATCAAGCTAAGGAAATGGAGATGGATAGGCCACACACTGCGGAAGTTTGCCGTCTAGCTCTTGATTGACTCCCCAAGGAAGCCGCAAAAGAGGCCGCCCTAAGACAACATGGAGGAGGTCGCTACAAAAAGAGGTCGATGAATGCGGAAAATCATGGAACGAGCTACAATTGCTAGCCAAAAACCGAACCAGGTGGAAGTGCTTTATTGAGGCCCTATGCTCCAACAGGAGATAAAGCAATTGATGATGATGATGATGTTCTCCTGCAGCCCATTTGTATATCATGGTCTTGATTGTGGACCAACCAATACCCCAGAATGGCGCAGGAGATGTAGTCAGGGTGAAGGCACTCTGTCGCGATCCTGTTATCATCCACTCCTGAGTGTCCTGGTACCCAACATAGCACGGCTTTGTTCTGGGAGGTCAGGGTTTGGAGGTAACTATGGCATCTTTTAACCATCCTGGAGGAGATGCTCCAAGATGATAATGCCCTAATAGCAACTTGGCTATCTGAGTATATACAGATGCTAGCTTCTCTAGTTCCCTTGTGAATGATTATACTTTGTGTAACAGACTGTGCAAATATTTTCTCAATAGACGCCAAGATGAGTAGCTCCAATGTAGTACAGTTTCATGCAAGACCAGAGAAATATAAATTCAAATATCTCATTATGCAATCTTTTAATTGGTCCATTAAGCTAGTTTAAAACTTTTTCCACTTGAATAAGAAATTAAATGAAATCAGGTTGTGCTCAGAAATATTATTTACCAATTTATGCAACTTTCAATCTTACTCTACAGCTGCACCGGAAAGCTAGAAAAAAAAACAAGCCACTTATCATTTGCAAATTGCTTGCACCAAATACTCAAACTAATAGATACAAATACAACTGAGTATCTCAGATACTCAGACACGCATACTTATACGCACTTACCCATGTTATATAAGCGGGCTGTGTTTGGACCGCGCGTAAACTGTTTGACCCAAAAACACGCAAAAATAAAAATCCAATAAACAAAATAAACTCGAGCAACACAAAACAAGTAAAAATTTTTAACAAAAGTGTCGAAAAAAAAGAACTCAAAAAATCGCAAATCAAAGTACTTGCCAGTTTTCAAGTTTTTTTTAGTTTTTCATTTTCCACCCAAAAGCCATACAAAAGTGGAGCATTTTAAGAGCCAAAAAAATAAAAAAAACACGCGCTTGGGCCAACATTTTGGACCACTTGGCCAACATCCAGCATGAGCACAGCCTTTGAGCCTGAGATACATAAAACCCAAAGCTCGGTGCGTACAAAGAAGAACGAGTCATTGGGTTGCCATATCAGCCACATGCATGGAAACTCCGCTTTGTGCTCTCGAAGCCATTAATAAAGCACTTGACGGGTCGCCACCTGAATAAAGCGCACCACATGGCCAATAGCTTAAAACTGGGCCAGAAGCAGTAATAGGCGTCGTTGTTGGCTCTTAGCTCTTAGCAAGCCGTTCTTGTTGTGGGATTGCTAAAAAAAAGTTGCCAAAAATGGTAAAGCGTTTGTGGAGAGCATTTAAAAATGCAAAATATGAAATTTTGGTACTTCCAAAACACAAAAAAAAAATATATGGGGCAATTTAAAAATTTGCATTTCAAAATATTCATTACATGATTGATATAAATTCCCAGATTAATTTAGATAAATTATTTAAGATAATTAAATTGTTACACCCAATATGCGAAAAAATAAAGTGGTAAAGATTCTAGCCTTTTACTATTGGGAGTATGCATTGAAATCCGCTGTTTGCCAATAGATGGAGCCACCGCTAAATTGATGGGCAAAAAAGTATGGTTGAAAATGACAGATGACAAGCTTAGGCATCTGTCAACAATCTCTCATCATTAGATTTGTGATTTTTAAGCGTCGTCATATAGTTATTTTCTTCGAAAAATGTCAGATTTTGAGCCAAATAAGCGCATATCAAAATGTATGACTCTATAAAAAAGATATAAGTTGGAATTAATTTAAATCATATATATTTTTTTTTGTTCAACTGACAATATAAGAGGTAATTTTTGGGGATCACTGACATCTGGATCTCTATATAGCATACATACATTTGAATAACCTAAATAGGTATACCCCTTATCTTAAGATAACTTTTTTGTTTTGGTGTGTTCGCCGCATAGTTCATAGCAATAAGCTGGATATGAGATGAGATGAAATGAGATGAAATGAGATGAAAAGAGATGAGATGAGATAAAATGAAACTACGAACATTTGCTTATTTGAAATAAGCTAATATGACATGAGTTAAGATGGCATAAGATGAGGTGAGATGAGATGACGAACATTTGCATCGAAATGGCTATTACAATTATCACAGTTTTGCTTTTATCGGATCATATCAGATCAGATGAGATGAGATGAAATGACGAACATTTCCTCCGGCGTGGTTACCTATTTTTTTTTTTATTTTCCGAAAAGGGTACCTCACAGAGAGGTGGGGCACTGAGACCAAAAGGTCTTTTGTACCATACCCTAAGGTTAAAACAAAAGACTTTCCGCTTTCCTCATGAATAGCAGTAGGTCTTTTGTTGGTGCTCACCTGAGATGGAAGGGGCTAATCCGTTCCTTTTCCATGTGACAGGCTCTGTCCCATGCCAACGCTGGGCAGTCACAGAGAATATGCCTGGTGGTTTCATCGTCTTCTAGACAGAGCCTGCACTCTGAAGAGTCCGATAGGCCAATTTGCTGTTGATGATATCTAACAGTGTGGTGGCCAGATAGGTAAGCTACCAGGAGCTTTAGGTCCGCTCTGCCAAAACCTTTTGCCTTGTTCAAATCCAGAGGTTTGACAAGAACTTTTGCTTGACTAAGCCCCGGAAGGGAGAACCAGTATCTCCTATGTTCTCCTGCGGCCCATTTGTTTATCATGGTTTTGATCGTGGACCAAACAAAACCACAAAACGGCGCAGGAGATGTAGTGTGGGTGGAGGCACCCTGCCGCGCTAGATCGTCAGCGATCGCGTCCAGGCACCCAACATAGCACGACTTTGTGCCGGGCGGACAGGGTTTGGAGGTAGTTATAATATTCTTTAACCATCCGGGACGAAATGCTCCAGGAAGCCAATGCCCTAATGGCGGCTTGGCTATCTGAAAAAATGCATATGTTTGCGCCCCTAGTTCCCTTGAGAAGGATATTAAAGACGCAGATCTCTATGGCATGAATCTCCGCTTGAAAGACGCTGGGCCAGCTGCCCATTGCGGTAGAGATTCTGGTGTTGGGTCCAACGATTCCAAAACCTACACCCTGCTCAATTTTGGACCCATCCGTGAACCATTGATGCCATCGGGGCCTTCCACAGTGGCTGCCATCATCCCAAGTCTCCCGACTAGGGAGAAGAGATCTAAATTTCCTCTTGTGGAAAGTTCCGTGATCATAAGATCTGCTCTAGAGCAGATCGATACGTCAGGAAGGGAATAGATAAGTGCGGCATGACCAGTGTCACTTGCTAAGAGTCCAGATGTGATCGGGATACTTAGTAAAATCGGCATGGCTGACTTTTTGATGAAAATGTGCTGTGGTGTGAGTCCAAGAACTGACTCCATGACAGCTGTTGGACAGGTACACATAGCTCCCGAGAGGGATATGCATACTACTCTTTGAATCTTGCTGCTTTTATTGATGGCCACATTTTGCTGCGTCTTGGGCCACAACACAAGGGCTGCATGCACATTATACAAGAGATAAATTTATTTTATTTTTTGATATCGGGAATATATTATATAGTGTCCATACGTTTGTAGATACGGTATCCAATGGAGACCTTTTGAGAGGCTAAGCCATTTAGAATATGCTGACGATATCTGTTTCCTGGCAAGTATCAACAGCGGGATGAACGAGATGTGTCAATCACTGCAAGTGAATGGAGAGATGGCTGGTCTTAGGATCAACTGCAGCAAAACCAAAATAATGCACACTGGCCGCTCAGCACATCAGCCCATTGAGGAGGTCAAACAGTGTATCTATCTAGGAAGTTCTGTATCCTGGATTCTACGACAAAAATTTTTAACTCAAGACTGTTCAGCATGGTTTAAGGAACATTAGCGCTTGATTCTAAATAGTTTGTAGGACAGGAATTCTTAATTTGAGAATTTTTATAATTATTATAAGAAGTGCTTTGAAAAATTATTTCGTATGCAAAAGTACAAGAATCTTTAGGACTAACAGTGAGATTGAAAGTACATACTTTTTCTTCTAAGTTCTTCAAATTTAACTAAGATGTGTTTTTTTTTCTGAGTGACTTGCATTCACTTGAATGATGCGAAATCAACAATTAGTCCTAAAGGCAGCGCTATATATGGACAGCCTTGGCCACATCCACCCGCCCACTTATCCAACCGTCTACAAAAAAAAAAATAAGTTAGTTCATCAAAATATTTATTTTTTAGCTTAATATTTTTTGGGCCTTTGCAACTGCCATTCCATCCTTGAAGCCATATGACTGAAAAGTTGATACGTCTATTTAGCCGGATCCTTGTCTGTACAATGTTCTAAAATAGTTGCTCGCCCGTCTGAATGTATTTTAAACAAAAACGAAACCAAAATCGAACAGAAAAACATAGAAACTTCTCAAAGACTTTACTGCACCACGGTTATAGTGAATTCCTCCTCTGGAGCAATAAGATACTCAAATTTTTTCGTTACTACACGCATATAGCAAAGCTTATCAGTCGGATCCAGATCTCGAATGCAACTCTGAGCCGAGCTTACCAATACTCCATGGAAATTCTTAACTATGGCCTGGGCGCTGTTATTATCTAATGAAGAATCGGCCACGGTATTGGTGGCATTATCGGAAACCACATAGCCATTAGTGTTCGCCGTAATGCGCGCCGTATTTTTGTAGTTGTCACGTATAACTTCCTCGAGCGTGCGATTCATCTTGGAACAATGTATTAAATTCTTTTGATACAATAATAATATAATATAATTTGCTTTTCTTTTAAATTTACTAAATTTTTTTTTGAGAATTTTTAATGTGCTCTAATGAAGCGTCAGAGTGAATTTAAAAACTTTGACATTTATTTTGGGAGTATAGTATTTTAGAGACTGCTTTGATTGAATATTTAGTAAATTCTGTTTAAGTGTATTTCTAAGCTTAGTTCTATTGATTTTAAGCCAATTTCTTGTCTTAGATGAACTAAGTGCATTTTATTCTAAAGACTAGCGTTTATAATAAACTTACTCATTAATGCCCAATAAAATGCGTCCTTGTTCAGATACTTCAGCTCCTTTTCACGTGACTTTGGGGGTTTTTTGATTTTTACACACCTCTCCTCCACAGATAATTTTTAAAAAACCTTGCTTGTAATTACTACACTAGTTTACACGAAAAATTAACCTTCGTAACAAAGATATTTTTAGGGTAATTTCGGATCGAGAAACACGAAAATTACATTTATTTTTTCCTTACCATTTTCGAGATTTTTTTGAAAAACATTGTTTTGGGCACTTGTTTTAGCTATTCCTTAATATCTTTTTCATGTCACTTGCTAAGAGTCCAGATGTGATATGGATACGTAGTAGACTCTGCATGGCTGACTTTTTGATGAAAATATGCAGTGGTGTGAGTCCAAGGACTGACTCCATGACAGCTGTCGGGCAGGTATGCATCGCTCCCGAGAGAGATATGCATACTAATCTTTGAAGCTTGCTGCATTTACTGATGAAATGAGATTAGATAAGATAAAAAAATGAGAAAGAATGCTATGAGATGAGATGAGAAGACATTGGATGAGAAGACATAAGATAAGGGAAAACGAGAAGAGACGAGAAGATCATAGCTTTGCTTAAAAAGATTGTTTCTTAACAAACAAAAACTTAAGCGCCGGTGGATCAAATATATTGTGCTTTGGAATAAGGTCATGTAGAGAGAAAAATTACTTCCTTTTACAATACGAAAAAGAGCGACATACATATTTATTTCGAATCTATTTAACTTGCTTAGGTAATGCTGACTACATTGAAGCTCATATAAAAGAAGTTCGTTTGCAACATTTCCTGTCCGTGAATGCAACATGTTGCAGAAAATAAATTTCCTCAATGCGCAACAATTAGTCTTGACAATTTTCAATCGGGCATTTTATTTCCATTAATTTCCAGCAACTTGAATTTCTTGTAAATTGTATTAAATTTATTTGCTGTTGTTTTAATTTTCTGCGTATTGTTAACAAAAGGCAATCAACTTAAAGCCACAAAACAGCTTTGAGGCGGGTGTAGCCAATGGCTCAGATCTCAAATCTCAGACACGCAAAAAACCGAAAACAAAAACCGAATAATAAAAACCACAAAAACTACTGTAATAGATTAAGTTGATCATGGGCCGCGCCTGCGCACATTCACAATTCAAAAGTCGCAGTTCACAATGGACATGGGGACACTGGGACAGCCGAAAAACGACGCATTTCTGTCTGGTCTCCGTCATACAGCCTGCTTTGCCAAACTGATTCGCAAAGGTGCCGCCTGGGGAAAACTCGTTTTCATGGCTTGGTTAGTCCAATTTTTTCCATTATATTCGAGGCGAAGTTGTTTTTGTTGTTACAGTAGTTTTTCAATTTTCAATGCGTGCGTGTTTTTTGGTATAAATAAACGCAAAGAACGCGAATTTGAAACAGTTTTCAAGTTACACTTCAGCAGTGAAGGTTTTTTTTTATCTAACGAACTTAGTGCAAATATTGTTTAAAGGAAAAAAAATGGCATTTAAGGTGCGTAAAGTGACAGGAGTGAAGACTAATAACAAACAAAAAAGAAATATCAAAAGAGACTCAAAGGATAAAGGATATCAGGCTAAGCCTTTATGTGTGTGCTACAAGGCATATGTCAAACATATCGGGTGTTTTTTTAAGTTGCTTTTTAATATGACATTGGAAAAAAATATCGGATGTTTTTAAGACGTTTTTTTTTATTATATATGGCATACAAAACCAGTGTTAAAAAATTTTTTTTCTATAAAACTGGCGATAAATATCGTGTGAACAATATATATATATATCGTTTGTTTTTTTGAAGATTTTTTTCTACATGGCATACCATCAGTTGTTTTTAAAAAAATATCGTGTGTTTCTTAAATTTTTTTTAATAAATATGGATAAGAAATTGGTGAAATATATAGATTTTTTAAAGATGCTTTTTTTAAATGGCGTTGAAATAGAAAGATCGGGTGTTTTTAAAAATTTTTTTTTATATGGAACTGGCATTTTCGACATTGTATTATTATTAAGCATAAGCCAAAAATATTAGATATATTTAACTTATATTTTTATATATAACATTGGCGATAAATATCGTTTTTTTATATGAAATTGGTTATGGATCGGTTGATTTTTTTTATTGTTTTTTAAATTACATTATATTAGCTTTATATCTCGAGTGTTTTCTTTAGTAAATGGATGTTTCTTTCAAGAATGTTTTTTTACATGTATATGAAGTTGGGAATAAATATCGATTGTTTTTTGTAAAGGGTCTTCTTTTTACATGGTTGGTTTGGGTGCCGTTTGAGTGACAACATATTCAAACTCAATTAGCGCTAATGCGCCATTTTGTTACACCACTTATGGGAACCACTGCTGTTCGGTTTACTCAAACCATCTCGATCCGATATTAAACCTGCTGATGTCGTCTATGTTCTTTTCTGCCAAGTCACGTAGGCTTCCTAACGCGAATCTTCCCAGTGCTCTGTGGCGTGAGGACCCCAATCGTGGGCACTCACATAAATAATGATAAACTGTCTTTTCTGTGTTCTCCTGGTCACATCTTCGGCATTCGACGTTGTAGGGCCAGCCCATTTTCTTTGCATGGTCTCCTAACGGGCAAAGTCCGGTTATTGTCGATGCTTTTCTGAAGATCATTGTTCTTGGCTTGCTTAGCAGTTCGGCCGTTCTACGCTTGTCGTATCGCGGCCAAATTTCCTTTGCAATCTTGTAAGTGCCAATATTTTTCCATCTGGTTTCAGCCTTGTTCTGAGCTCGCAGAAGAAGTGCTCTCTTGATAGCGCTGAGGGGGTATTTGACAGCTACCTCCGCTGCTCCGCCATCTAATGCTCCTTTTCTCGCCAGTTCATCAGCTTTTTCATTCCCGTATACGTTCCTATGTCCGGGAACCCATACGAGAGCGATGTTCATTCTGCTTGTAAGGGCATTGAGATCTTCTTTGCATTGATTGATGATTTCTGAGTTCACGGTTGGCGATTTGATCGCCAGCAAAGCTGCTTGACTGTCGGAGAATATACACACCTCCGCGAGCTGACTCGGATGATTATTCAACACCTTACATTCTTCTCTGATGCCAAAGACTTCCGCCTGGAAGATGCTGTTTCTGCAGTTCGTCCGAGTAGACCCCTGCTCCTACACCGAGATCCATCTTGCATCCGTCAGTATAGATTGCAGCTGCGTCTGCTCTCATTACCCTGTTCATGTCCCACTCCTTTCGCGGGAATCTGACGTCGAACCTCTTCTTGAAGTCCTCTCTCTTTTTATATAAGTATTTAAATTTTTTTTTCTTATATGAAATTGCCGATAAAAACCCTTTTTTATACCCTGTACCGTATGGTCCAAGGGTATATTAAGTTTGTGCAAGCCGAAAATGTATGTAACATATAGAAGGAGACGTCGGAGACACCCCAAAGTTACCTAAAATATGATCAGGGTGAATAGAGAAGTCGATATACCCATGTCCGTCTGTCCGTCTGTCCGTCTGTCCGTCCGTCTGTCCGTCCGTGTGAACGCCTAGATCTCAGAGATGGTAAGAGCTAGAGTTACCAAACTTTCACATTAGATCCCATATTATTCCATAGGAGGCAAGTTTATTTTATTTTTTTGATATCGGGGATAAATTATATAGCTCCCATGGGGGTGTTTGAGACGACCTCGACAAAAAAAAAGCGTTTTAGATGAATAATTCGTTTGTTTATGAAGATATCGTAACGAAATTTGGCAATCGAAAGTTTTTTATAGTTCCCAATCACTGTACCAAATTTGATCAAAATCGGTTGACTATATCATATAGCTCCCATAGAACCGATCGGCCAAAATAACTTTTTTAAAGAAAAATTGGCTATATTTCGTTTTTTAATAAAGATATCCTAACCAGATTTGGCGTTTGGAAATTTTTTAGACCACTTAAGCAATGTGCCAAATTTGAACAAAATCGGTGGACTATATCATATAGCTCCCATAGGTCCGATCTTCCAAAACATCGATTTTTTAACAAAATTTGTTGTGTTTCGTTTGTTTGTTAAGATATTGGGACCAAATTTGACATTCGTGAGTATTTTATAGTTCCTAAGCACTGTACCAAATTTAATCCAAATCGTTTGACTAGATCATATAGCTCCCATAGGACCAATCGGTCCAAAAACACGTTTTTTATACAAAATTCGATGTGATTTGTTTGTTTGTAAAGATATTTGAAATAACTTTGGCGTTCATATCTTTTTTAAGGTATTTAAGCACCGTGTCAAATTTTATTGAAATCGGTTGACTATATCATATAGCTCCCATAGGAACGATCGGTCAAAAAAAAATTTTTGCTTAAAAATTCTTCTGTTTTTGGTTTTTTGTGAAGAAATCGGACTTTATTACAAGCTAGTGGTACAGGGTATCCTAAAGTCGTCCGCGCCCGACTTTACGTCCGCCATTTTTTAAATTAAAATTGGCGTTTAATATTATTTGATTTTTAATGACTTTGGATATATACATAAATTGGTTGATTTCCTTAATATAAAATAGGTTTTATTTCTTTAATTGAATGAAAGCTGAAGTGTTGGGCAAAATGCAACAATTTTTTGATATTGTTTGCCATTAATGATGGATAGCAAAAATTTCGTTAGAATTTTCAAATGTAATGAGTTTTACAAGCCTGCAAGCAATTTGGACTGAACCTCGTGGACCAACGCTCCAAAATTAGTGGAAAATCAATTTTGTTCCGTTTAGTTAAATCAAAACCCGTCAAAATCAGGTTTCGGATGCACTTTTGGTTAAAACCAATTATTTCAATAATTGCCATGTGCTCCATTCTGTGGAAACCAAATTCGTTGTTCATGATTTTATAATGAAAATGTTAGCGATCCATAAAGCGCACCAAACAGTGAATTTTGATTGAGGGGTTTTATCCCACCACCAGATGAGACTAGTGCCGCTTAGATTGCATCCATGGAACCTTACGTAGACCACAAACTAACAAAGAGGTGGAAATATTTGGTGGCTTTATCTGACAAACTTGCATCAATGTCTACCAAAGAAAAAAGAATTTTGCTGTGTTTTTACAGGATGTTAACAAAAAATGACTCTTAAAAAAACACCCCATATCAAAAAGGCTTATAAAGCATGCAGCCTAAATGCAAAGTGTTGCAAAGGTCAACAAAAAAAAAAACAAAGCGTTACAAAGCACTGGCCAGACATCAAAAGAGGGCTAAGACAATGCAGTATGCAGAGAGAATGTTTAAGAAGCAAAAAAAAGTAAACGTTGCAGGGAAAACAAATTTCAGAGGCGTGTCGGAGATAAATGAGAATGGCAAAGAACTACAAACTGTGACACTTAAGGCTATTGATAGGGCTTTATACACTTGGCCAGAAAAGTAAGGAGTTTATTAAACTAGTGGAGCCCCAAAAAAATAGTTTAACCATTCTACGTAACAAAACTATTTCTGCCGAGAGGTGTCAAAGGACATAATTTTATTTAACACAATTATCTTTGTTTAAACATATATTAAAAAACATTGTTATCAACATTATCAACAAAAAGTGATAAAAAAAATAACTTTTCTGGATAACAAAGCTTAAGATCAGCCTTTTGACACACCTCCGTAGAAATAGTGTTAAGATCCCTTCAAGAAGCTACGAAAATATCTTAGGGATAAATTTATTTACTTATATTTAGCTTTTCCTTGTTTATAGCCAATATGTATGTATTCACCTTATTATAATCGAAAAACTTTTTCGTTTCCAAATTTTACTTCAGACGTCAGAGATGTACGTCTATATGAACATCCCAGAAAAGTGCTAAAACAAAAACAAACTTTCAGATAAGATACCTGATTATGTTATTTAATTTTTTCGATATCAGGAATGTACTACATATCTCCCAATGGGTCATTTTAGAGCACCTCAAAAAAAGCTAAAAAATTTATTTTATATATAGACATGGATCTTTTGGTCAAACAAATTTTTTAAGATTATATGAGGTGTGTTCAAAAAGTAAGGTGACTTTGTATTTTTAAGAAATTATAATTATTTATTCATCAATATTTACGTTGTCCCCTTCAAATTAATCCCCCTCAGATACAATACACTTATGCAAACGGTTTTTCCAATCCTCAAAGCACTTCTCATAAGCACTTTTCGGTATAGCCTTGAGCTCTTCCAGCGATGCAGTCTTTATCTCTTCAATCGTTGCAAATCTCCGTTCTTTCATAGGTCTCTTTAGTTTTGGGAACAAGAAAAAATCACATGGGGCCAAATCCGGTGAATATGGTGGCTGAGGCATGATTGTGGTGTTGTTTTTGGCCAAAAAATTTCTCACAAGCAAAGATGAGTGAGCAGTGGCATTATCGTGATGCAAAAGCCATGAATTGTTTTTCCACAATTCTGGACGTTTTCTTCGTATTGCTTCTCGCAAACGGCGAATAACTTCCAGATAATACTGTTTATTGACCGTACGACCATATGGTAAGAGCTCCTGATGCACCACGCCATGGTAATCGTAGAAAACAGTGAGCAAAACTTTCACATTTCATCGAACTTGGCGTGCTTTTTTCGGTCTTGGCTCTTCTGGCCGCTTCCATTGGGACGATTGGGCTTTGGTTTCGATATCATAACCATATACCCATGATTCGTCACCAGTTATGACCCTTTTGAGTAAATCTGGGTCGACGTTGACGTCATCCAACAGATCTTGAGCGATGCTCATGCGACGGTGCTTTTGGTCAAAATTTAGCAAAAAAATTTCATGGCACGAGCCAAGCGATATACCGACATCGTCAGCAACTTCTCTGATAGTGATTCGACGATTTTCCAAAACAATTTTCTTCACTGCTTGAACGTTTTCATCAGTTGTTGACGTGCTTGGGCGTCCAGAGCGAGGCTCGTCATTGGCATCTTCCCGGCCATCTTGGAAGAGTTTGTACCACTTGTAAACATTTTTTTTACTCAGAATAGTTTCACCGTATGCTACTGTCAACATTTCAAGTGTTCGGAGCACATAATTTTATTTTTTACACAAAATTTGATGCAAATCCGTTGATCCATATTGTTCGATAGCAAAAAATCGCCGAGCACGCTAAACACTTATAACCTTTACGCCTCTAACAACCAAACAAAAAATGTCATTCACTTGAAATTTGGTACAGATGTTCGGGAAGAGTGTAACAGCACAACAAAACAAAAAAAAAATCGATAATCGAAAATACGTTGCCCGCGAAATTGCTTAAGTTACATTACTTTTTGAACACACCTCAAATGTATAGACATGGATCTTTAGTACAAATAAAGTTTTTAAGATTATAAAGTTCATTGTTTATATTTTTGACGAGTACTTAAGTTTTCTCAGAAAATTCTAGCCAATATAAAGCATTGTACTATTCAGAGCTTATCAACCTATATTTTGTTTCAAAGAAATAGTTGCCATATGGAGAGTTTGTTTTAAGCTTTCCTTAACTTTTGCTGAATTCAACCCATACAGTTAACATCTATTAACTCTTGCTCATATCTAATACATTGATCTATCATTTGTCTTTTGATTAACCATAGTACTTCTTTAGCATTTTAATCGCAAGTTGCCTCAAGTACTCAAATAGGGTATTCACTTTGTCGCGCAGCTTTGCATAAATGCAGCAGCGCCGGCTTAGCGACGAAAACAAAAAGCAAACCAAACTTTATTTACTTGTTGCAGCTGTTGAACAACAGCTGTTTAGTTTCCAAACTTTAAAATCAAATCTGGTCACACTTAAAATAGGCCAAGGCTGCCAGAACAAAAGGTAATTCTCGTTTGTTAACAAAGAGCGCGTTGCTTTGACGTAAGAAATGCTTTCTTTGCTACCAAATCCACTCTGTTCCATTTTAGCTTGAACCATTTTACCATATGGTATTCTCAGGCTCAGAACATTTTTTTTAGCACCCACGCAGTCCAAGCAATGCAGTTGCAAAGATGACAAAAGGACTTGTTTATCCTTTTGAGTGGGCCACAGTAGGTAACCATGGGCAACATATTAGACCAGATGGCCAAGTGATTTTTTTTTTATCTTCTGTTTGCTCCCATTGATATTTCTACTGCAGTAAGCTTTTGACTTCTGCAAGTTTTCTTATTTTCAATTTGCATGCAAATTTTCTTTCAATATTGTCCACAGAAGAAGTCCGGCAGGCCGCCTAGTTTTGGTTCGTTAAGTGCCAAATACAATTTTCGGATCTGGCCAATGTAACAAATGGTTTTAGCCACGATTTATGTCAGACGCAGGTCTACTAGCTTAACTTTGTTTCGCTGTTGTTTGTCGCCAAAACAGGAAAATACCAACAAAAAAAATTTGAGCATAGATTTAAAAATTTGTATGCCCTATAAACAGATTTAACTTTATAAAAACTATATGATTACAAAGTTAAATATTTTAAAGTTATATCTAGATTGTAACTTTCGAAATTTTTTCCTTTTTAAAACTGTTTAAATCGAGTAGAAATATGGATATGATTTTTTTGTTGTAATTTAATAATAATCAATACGCCTATAAGAGTTCGCAGGATTTCAATAGATGTCAAATATAATGTCTGCCCACTAAAAGATGTTTAATATTTCGTAATAAAATCGTTATACTCAATGCTCACAAATTTAGATAAAAGGGTGTGTAAAAATGCAAACTTTATTTCAGCTATGAAAAAATTCATTTTTTACAGAGTATTTTGAAACTCATAGCAACACTTTCTATGGCTTTAAACTCTTTGCTGACCTCTAAAAACTGCAGCAGCAGTTTTTTGTTTAATGTGCAGTAACTGCAGTTGAACTAAATTAAAATAAAAAAAGAAAACTTAAAAAAAAAAACGGCAGGAAAGTTTTCCAACCAAAGCTACAGTTGACCTTCAAAGCATATTCGAAATTTAAAACGTTAAATTAACAATGCGCATATTTTTGTAATTTAAACCAACTTTCAGGCGAATGAATGCTAATTAACAGATGGCATTAAATTATGACTATATGTAAAATTGAAAAAAAAAATCACGAAAAACAACAAAATAGTAAGAGCTTAAGTGACTTTTGAAGGTTACTGTACGCAAAAAAAAAAAAATGCGAAAGAAAAATAAATGGCAGACTTTTTAAGTAGGTCAATTAAATGCGAGAAAATTCAAAAGAATGTGACTTATGGCATTGACTGTACTGACTGTACTGACTGTACTGACTGTACTGACTGTACTGACTGTACTGACTGTACTGACTGTACTGACTGTACTGACTGTACTGACTGTACTGACTGTACTGACTGTACTGACTGTACTGACTGTACTGACTGTACTGACTGTACTGACTGTACTGACTGTACTGACTGTACTGACTGTACTGACTGTACTGACTGTACTGACTGTACTGACTGTACTGACTGTACTGACTGTACTGACTGTACTGACTGTACTGACTGTACTGACTGTACTGACTGTACTGACTGTACTGACTGTACTGACTGTACTGACTGTACTGACTGTACTGACTGTACTGACTGTACTGACTGTACTGACTGTACTGACTGTACTGACTGTACTTAAGGCCGTTCCGACTCTACTTCAGACTGTACTGACTGTACTTTAGATTATCCCGACTGTTCTTCAGACCGTACTGACTGTACCAAGTACGTGATGTGTTCAAAGAGTAAGGTGACTTTTCAAATTTCGCGGGCAACGTATTTTCGATTATCGATTTTTTTGTTTTGTTGTATTGGCACACTCTTCCCGAACATCTGGACCAAATTTCAAGAGAATCACATTTCTTGTTTGGTTGTGAGAGGCGTAAAGGTTATACGTGTTTTGCGTGCTCGGCGATTTTTGCTATCGAAAAATATGGATCAACGGATTTGCATCAAATTTTGTGTAAAAAATAAAATAAAGTGCTCCGTAATACTTGAAATGTTGACAGTGGCATACGGTGAAACTGTTCTGAGTAAAAAAAATGTTTACTAGTGGTACAAACTCTTCCAAGATGGACGGGAAGATGCCAATGACGAGCTTCGCTCTGGACGCCCAAGCACGTCAACAACTGATGAAAACGTTCAAGCAGTAAAGAAAATTGTTTTGGAAAATCGTCGAATCACTATCAGAGAAGTTGCTGAGGATGTTGTTATATCGCTTGGCTCGTGCCATGAAATTTTTTCTTACGTTTTGGGCCTGAGACGTGTGTCAGCGAAGTTTGTTCCGAAATTGCTAAATTTTGACCAAAAGAACCGTCGCATGAGTATCGCTCAAAAGCTGTTAAATGACATCAAGGTCGACCCAGATTTACTCAAAAGGGTCATAACTGGTGACGAATCGTGGGTTATGATATGGGTTATGATATCGAAACCAAAGCCCAATCGTCCCAATGGAAGCGGCCAGAAGAGCCAAGACCGAAAAAAGCACGCTAAGTTTGATCAAATGTCAAAGTTTTGCTCACTGTTTTCTTCGATTACCATAGCGTGGTGTATCAGGAGCTCTTACCATATGGTCTTATGGTCAATAAACATTATTATCTGGAAGTAATGCGCCGTTTGCGAGAAGCAATACGAAGAAAACGTCGATAATACCCCTGCTCACTCATCTTTGCTTGTGAGAGATTTTTGGCCAAAAAGAACACCACAATCATGCCTCAGCCACCATATTCACCGGATTTGGCCCCATGTGATTTTTTCTTGTTCCCAAAACTAAAGAGACCTATGAAAGAACGGAGATTTGCAACGATTGAAGAGATAAAGACTGCATCGCTGGAAGAGCTCAAGGCTATACCGAAAAGTGCTTATAAGAAGTGCCTTGAAGATTGGAAAAACCGTTGGCATAAGTGTATTGCATCTGAGGGGGATTACTTTGAAGGGGACAACATAAATATTGATGAATAAATAAATATTTTTTCTTAAAAATACAAAGTCACCTTACTTTTTGAACACACCTCGTACTTCAGATTATCCCGACTGTTCTTCAGACCGTACTGCCTGTATCAAGTTTACTCCATACCGTTCCTTATGAATATCTTAATGAATGCGTCTTTAAAAACTGTTTAAGCCTAAGCCAGCTTAAAAATTTGGCCAAGTTTCTTTCATTTTAAATTAGACTTTTGGCCAAAACAAACACAACAAGTCTTACAAAGCGTTTATTTACAAACATTATGTTAGGTCACAATTGACACTTAAAGCCTTAAATTTCCCACACTTATAAAGGCTGTGACTAAATGACTAAGCAGCTTAGAAAGTTTTACCATGTACTACAGCGGTCTCCCGCTGACCTTCAGTGGGCTGATTTGGGCCACCTCTTTGGGGTCTGCACATTGAGCCAACGGCAGTCAGTTACGCTTAATTAAAATCAGATAAATACCATAAGACAAATAAAAAGCCAACACACAAGTCAGTTTGGACCGACCCAAGTCCTGTCAAGTCAGGCAATGGGCATTAAAATTGCGCGAAAGTTACCAACGCAAACAAAACAAAAACGCAACAATGTAAACGGGGTAACCTTAAAATTTTGTGTATCTTTTACGTTTCCTGCTAAGCAAAGGAATGCATTTTAAATTAAACGAACACAACTTGTGCTATTTGGAACGAATTTAAAATTCACTAACCTATCTGAGCTGCAAGAAGTTAATGGCAGCAGCTGGCCACTTGAATTTGTTTTGATCCTTGGAGAATTTTGCGCAAATAAATGCAGCACTGGGAATGAGCTGAATTTGTTAAATTTGGTCACACCAAAATAGTCGTGTTTAGCTGTTTATGGAACTTCTGGGACTCTACAAGTACAAGACAGCATGGAAGAGTACTGAGAGTGTCCCAGATTTTGCGATAGTCATGATTTTCTGGCCCAACCTCTTTTAAAGATTTAATTTACTCTAGGGTTGTCGTAGAAATCTTAAACCATAGTTCATATAGTAAGTCCTTTAGCAGCCCGAAAATAAACTGCTGTGATGTATGTCCCACAAGGACTTTTGATACTGCTTCTTAGGACTAATGTCCTAGCAGCTAGTCTCATCTTTACACTGCTCAGCGGGAGAGTATTAATAAGGTTTACTTTCATTTCCGGCTTGATCTGCCACGTTTAGCCGACACAATTCAACCTAAACCCTGCTCAACAAGGATTTTCAATAGCTAGCTATTGGTAGCAAAAATTGTTCAACTTTATACGCTGGTCCGTTGTATTTTTTATGTTTATTTTTTTTCTAGGATTTAGATTTGTGACACGCATGCAAATTGAAATCCAATGGTATTGTTTACATTAAGCTCGAACAAAAACAGGAGCAAAAATTCTCAAAAAAGATACGAGATAGAGATAGAAATGGTCATAATATGTATGCACACATTGAGTAATAAAGAGCAGACGCAAAGGCAAACAAAGTGGGAAACGGCAAACAGGCAAATAGACAAGTAAACAAACAAACAAAACAACAAACAAATAAATATGCGAGCAAAGCGAGATAGCTGCAAAACTGAGCTTAGATAAATAACACTCATACGCCATGTAGCACGCAGCGGCCGAAACACAAATATTCAAGGACACAGGAACAGAGAGCAGCGGGCAGAAAGCATTTACATGCTTCTGTATAAGTTTTCTGTTGTTATTTGTTTTTTACTGCAAAATGAATGTAATTATCTGTAAACGAGGGCAGGCTGATGAGTAATGAGTAACGAGAAAAGCTAGCACATTAAGGCGGGCGTCAACATTTATTGCGGTTTTTCATGTGTCCGCTAGATGGCGCAGCTTAATTATTGCATATTTGTGTTCAGAATATTTTTTTTTTCTCAAATATTTATTATTTGCAATCAATCCATGATTCTGTGGGTTATAATCCAACATTTATAAAAAAAAATGGCATACGTAAAGTCGTGCGCGGACGACTTTGGGATACCCTGTACACTAGCTTGCAATAAAATCCGGTTCCTTCACAAAAACCAAAAATAGAAGAATATTTTAGCCAAAAATTTTTTATTTGACCAACCGCTCCTATGGGAGCTACATGATATAGTCAACCGATTTCAATAAAATTTGACACAGTTCTTAAATACCTTAAAAAAGATGTGAATGACGAATTTAGTTCAAATATCTTTACAAACAAACGAAACACATCGAATTTTAAATAAAAAACGTTTTATTTTGACCGATTGGTCTTATGGGAGCTATATGATATAGTCAACCGATTTTAATCATATTTAGTACAGTGCTAAGGCGCTATAAATTTGGTTCCAATATCTTAACAAACAAACGAAACACAACAAATTTTGTTCAAAAATTGATTTTTAGGAAGATCGGCCCTATGGAAGCTATATGATATAGTCAACCGATTTTGTTAAAATTTAGCACACTGCTTAAGTGCTCTAAACAATTTTCAAACACCAAATCTGGTTACGATATCTTTATCAAAAAACGAAATATAGCGAATTTTGATTTAAAAAAGTTATTTTGGCCGATTGGTCTTATGGGAGCTATATGATATAGTCAACCGATTTAAATGGTACAAAGCTTGGGAACTATAAAAAACTTTCAAATGCCAAATTCGGTTACGATATCTTCATAAACAAAAGAGTTATTCATCTAAAACTTTTTTTTTTCGAGGTCGTCTCAAACATCCCAGCTATATAATACATTCCCTATATCAAAAAAATAAAATAAACTTGTCTCCTATGGAATAATATGGGATCTAATGTGAAAGTTTGGCTAGAGTTAAGTTTGGTCTCTTACAGGCTCTGAGATCTAGGCGTTCAAACGGTCGGATGGACACATGGACATGGGTATATCGACTTCTCTATTCACCCTGATCATATTTTACGTAACTTTGGGGTGTCTCCGACGTCTCCTTCTATATGTTACATACATTTTCGGCTTGCACAAACTTAATATACCTTTGTACCATATGGTATAGGGTATAAAAACTACTGCAAAAGCCATTTCAAGCCAATATGCTTTAATTCACAACTAGTTAACACACATATTGGTATAAAGAACCTTTTCTGATGTCAGAACACAAATGGAAGATTTCTTAGTATTTTTGTTGCTTTTATATATTATGAACATGAACATTATTTTTCTGGATTTTGCTTATTAAGTTTAATGGCTTAATGCTGTTTTTGTAAAGGATTTGACTTTTTGTCTTCTAGAGTAAAAGTTAAGCACTGTACAGATATATTTAGTTTGCCACTAGTGTTAATCAACGTTTATTTGGTATCCAGAAAACTCTATTATATAAAAAGGCTAAGTTTTGAAAAATCCTGGTACATGCCGAAATGCAGATCTAAACATTTGCTTTGAAAAAAAAGTCAACTAATTTGAAAGATTATTGGACCATAGAAATAATCTAGCCTTTAATTTAACAAATAATGGTCAAACCTCAAGAAAACTGAAAAATTTTTCAAAGTATTGTCCATCGCTAGCTACTACTTTTTCCCCATCTTTCTGGTAATATTCGTATTCCTGGTCGGAAGAACGACTCGTTTTTTGAAGCTATCCATGAATTGACCCAATTCTTGGTACTTTCATAAGAAGTGAACCGCTGGTCAGTCAATGCAAGTGATGTCCGGAGAGTACGGCGGGTGAGGTAGCACCTCCCATTTTAACGTTTCCAAGTATGTTTTCACGATTTTCGCGACATGGGGCCGAGCATTGTCATGTTGCAAAATAACTTTATCATATCTTTGCTCATATTCTGGCCGTTTTTCTCTGAGTGCATGCCTCAAACGCATCAATTGTAGTCGGTAACGGTTCCATGTGATCATTTCATTCGGTTTCAACAATTCATAAAAGATAAGACCACTTTGGTCCCACCAAATACAGAGCATGAGCTTAGATCTATGAATATTTGGCTTCGCCGTTAATGTTGAAGGTTTGCCGGGATTACACCATGACTTTTTGCATTTGGGATTGTCGTAATGAATCCACTTTTCATCGCCAGTAACAATACGATGCAAAAAACCTTTCCTTTTCTGTCGTTGAAGCAGATGTTCCCTTGAGAAAAAACGGCGCTCAACGTCTCTCGGTTTGAACTCATATGGAACCCAATTAACTTGCTTTTGTGTCATTCCCAAGGCCTTTAAACGTTTGGAAACGGTTGATTCATCGACATTCAATATTTCTGCCAACATTTTGAGCGTTTCACAAGAATGTTCATCGAGTAATGACTCCAATTCTTCATCCTCAAACTTTTTCGGCTGCTCCGAACACTCTTTGTCTTTTAATCAATTAACCATCAATTAAAATTAATGTATTTTAAAATGTTTGTTTTCAAACTTTGGTGTGTATAATTATTATATATATATATATTATGCGACTTCTAAATTAAATTTGCACTAAAATTACGTATTCGCAATACGGCATGAATATAGACATGACTAGATCGGTCGAAAATTTTCGGCAATTGTCAAGCTTGCTATTAATATGAAATCTTTCAAGTCTTAGAGCTGCAAAAATGTTGGAAAATTAGCCCTGTGCCCAGAGGCCCAAATATTTCAATTGGATGGTCTGGCTTCAAAATGAAGACTGAAGAAAAATCATTATATTGTTTATATTGGTATTCAAAAGTTTTTTATAGTTCCCAAGCACTGTACTAAATTTGATCAAAATCGGTACACTATATTCTATATCTCCCATAGGACCGATCGGCCAAAATAACTTTTTTAAAGCAAGATTCGCTATATTTCGCTTTTTAATATAGATATAGTAACCAGATTTGGCGTTTGGAAATTTTTTAGAGCACTTAAGCAATGTGCCAAATTTGAACAAAATCGGTTGATTATGTCGTATAGCTCCCATAGGGCCGATCTTCCAAAAAATCGATTTTTGAACAAAATTTTTTGTATTTCGTTTGTTTGTTAAGATATTGTGACCAAATTTGGCATTTGTAAGTTTTTAATAGTTTCTAAGCAATATACCAAATTTGGTTACGATATCTTCATGAACAAACGAATTATCCATCTAAAACTTTTTTTTGTCGATGAAAGTTTAATTTTCTTGTTTACAATAAGCATCGTAGCTTAAGCATTTATCAGCCAAGACTTTTCTTTTTCGAAATTAATATTTCTTTAAGATTAAATGTAAAAAAGTAAAGGTAATTTAACAAAATGTTATATAAAAATGACTTCAAATTGTGAAAAACGAAAAAAAAAAAAGTGTAAATCTTAGATAACTTTTAAAAAGTCTCGTAGTTGCTTTGTATGAAGTATAAACAAGTGTATAGCATCTTAAAGCTTGAATCTTCTTCTTTCCAAAACCGCAATCGAGAATCGGTTGAAAAATGGCGACGTTGTGATTGTGGGAATGATCGCAGTACCCGAAAAACGGTTTTTAAGCAATAACTTGCGATTTTGGGGGTGTTAGACAATTTTGAAACACACTATCGTGATTTACTCGTCAAGACCTACAACGTACACTAGGTCACTTGAAAAGTTCTAAATCACTGTTGTACAGTGTAATTAATTAATTTCCAATAGTAGGCGTGTTATAGGATAAGAATAAAAAATGAGGGATAATATTATATCATATACAAAACTACTATACAAAATTCGAACAATATATTAAAGAACTGTTTTCTCTCATCTGGTTGCTTCTTAATGTCCAGGACTCTTCAGCCCGCCCTCGTATATGCGCGCAACTATTTTTGCCAACTTAATTAAAACTTTACGCGTCTGCAATTTCCGGCGAAACCATATGCGTGTGCGTGTGCGTGTGTCACTGTATGTGTGTGTGTGTGTTCGGGACTGTATTTGTGTGCATATTTTTTGGTTTTGTATGTGTTGTTGTTGTGTTGTTGCCATGTGCCTGCTGATATGCAAACAAGAGTACAAATGAGTTGTCAAGTGGGCACAACCTTAGCCCGATTTATATGCAGACACGAGCCAAATCCAATACATAGTTGCATAGTTGAAGCCATCCCATATCAAAAACCAGACAAATATTGAGTACAACTTGTCCATTTTGTTGCAGCTACTCTTCTGTCTGGCGGCCATTGTTGCCTGTGTGCATGCCAAGCCTGGGGGCCCAGCTGCCTATTCCATAAGCGCACCCAGCGTGGATCACGCCTCTGTGGGCAATACACAGGAGCACACCGTCAAGGGTCATTATGGTCAATCGTCGCAATCGGACTATTCCAGCCAGGTGCAAACAGCGCATTCCCAATCCCACGTACAACGTTCCAGCAGCAGCAATGATGGCGGTCTAGCTCCAGCCTACGGTGGTAAGCATAACCACAATAGACTCGTATCACATACACTGGTGCATACATATACATGAATTCCTCTAATATACAACATGCCGCACACTAATGCAAACCGAGTTGAATCTATTTTGGTAATGTTTTGAAGCAGCTGCAAGCTCCAAGTGCTTGCAACTCTATTTGCCACTTAAAGACTATTAAGCCGACATCACTTACCTGTTCCCAGCAGGCAAAATGCTGCTGACGTCACAAGACAGCGTCGCTAAGAACCGCCAAGCGTTGACGTCACTAAAATAAAATAAAAAAAGTAATAGTCAGTATTTAAAAACAAATTAAATTTTTTATTACTTGGGTTTAAAGAACGTACGAATAGTTTTCAATATTTAAAAAAAAAAAAAAATTTCATTAGATATAGAATCTAGAAACTTCTGGCGTTATGCTTCAACTTTAAAAAAAAAACTAGAAACTTCTGGCGCTATGCTTCAACTTTAAAAAAATAATATACGGGTGGTCCATATAAAAATTGGAATTTAATTTTGCTATAAAAACAAAACGGTTGAATATTTTTCAATGTTCAAATATTTGAAAGGTTATTATTTATAAAAAATAATTTCGGTCAAATCACCACCACGGTTGGCTTGGCAGTATGCCACTCGATCGGTCTAATTTTTGAGAACATTTTCGAATGTTTCGAGCCTTGTCCTGGCAATAGCGGCTCCAATTTCATCCTTCAGCTCATCTATTGTTTGCGGATTGTTGGCATAGCATACATCTTTCATCGCATCCCAAAGATAATAGTCCAACGCATCAAATCGCAGCTTCTTGGTGGCCAATTCACAACGCCATTTCGGCTGATTAAGCGATTTCTGAAGATTGTGCGCAGAAGATCGATTGTGGCGTTCGCTGTGTGGCACGGGGCGCCGTCTTGTGGAAACCAAATATCGTCCAAGGCTTCATCTTCAATTTGTTCGAAGAACCAGTCGGTCAACATTGCGCTGTAGCCCACGGCATTGATGGTTTCGGCAGCTCCTTCTTCATAACCAAATTCCGCACCAAACAGTCACTCGTTGTGGGTGCATTGGCTTCTCTTGCGGATTTTTTGAGCCCCAGATGCGACAATTTTGCTTACTAATATAACCACCGAGGTGAAAATGAGCTACGTCCGAAAAGATGATTTTTCGAAAAATTCGCCAACTTTCTTCAAGCGTATAGCGTCCCATTTCGTAATTGTCAATGATTTTACTAAATAGTTACCAATATATGAATGATATTTGACGTCTTAAAAGTCAAATAATCGGTAGTTCAAATTCCAAACACTAGATGGACCACCCTATATAATAGGGTGGAGAGTTTTTTCAGTTTGTAAGCTCTCAGCCAAGAATTTATGTGTCTAAATTGAATTGCAAGTGCCCACTTATTCAAAATTTTGTTTCAAAATATATAATAATAATATAACTTGGACCTTTTATTTAGAGGGTCAGAAAAAATTTTATATAAAAGGAAGGTCTACTTTTACAAGGTATTTGGCGGTTTCTGGAGTGAAGAAATCCATTTTCGCCAGAGGGCGCCTTTGTGTTTTTTTCGACTTTTTTGTTCGAAAATTTACAAAATATTTGGAATATCGACTAAATTTAAAACTATTGGTCTAAAATTAAATTCAAGTCGCCTACTTTCTCCAAAATAGTTTTTTTTCAAAATATTCGAAAATCAACTTGGACCTTCCATTAAGAGGGCCTAAAAAATTTAATTTTTCCTCTAGCCAAATGCGTATTTGTCGATTTGTTGGGGTCTAGGAATACATTTTGTGCATTTTTCCCCCATTTTTTAATGGAAATTGACCAAATGTGGAGTTAATTTCACTTTTTCATAGTTCTCAAACAGTGTAACAAATTTCTTTGATTTTCACCACATTTTGACAATTATGATTGAGAGCCCGATAATGTTGCTTTGGCCCCATAAAAATTGATCCGCCCTAATATATGTAGGGGCCGCACCCAAACTAGGCGACCCAATTTATACAATTTTTGACAAAATGTTTTAAAAATCTATTAATTTTTCATAGCTCTCAAGCGCTTAACAAATTTTCATTTCACCAAAATTTTTGCACTCCTTCCAACCGCGGAGACTCACTGCAGTTTATGCGAAGACGCCACCTCTATCTCCCTAAGCCAATAAGTAAAAAAGCGGCCGTTTAGTCCTTGTACCACTTATAGGATCTTATATAATAAGTAAAAAAAGGTCCATTATTTCTAAAAAAAAACCTCATTTCCCTATCGAATATTATTCACTAAGTGACATAAACGTAGACACTCTCAACGACCATAGTATGGGAGCCCCACTCCCACTGAAAGGATCTTATAACTAGGGTACGCTCCTATATACAGTAACTCTGTCTGCTTCAAAAACTCGCAAAGTTAAGGCCATTTCCATTTTGGCGTGACGTTACGTTAAAAGTGACAGGGGTCGTCATTATTATAAAATGCACAAAATTTTCAGTGAATAAAAATTTCTTTGCTACCAAAAATAACGAAAACTTTGAATTCAAATCTCAAGGTCCTCTAGATGGTCAAATTCGCTGGCTTGAGTAAACCTTATAAGCATGACTTGAGGAAGCGGAACCCGGGCAGTAACAGAAGAAGTGTTCCACCGTCTCCAGCTCTTTCTCACCGCCACAACTTCTGCAGAAGTCATGGTGAGGAGTGTTAGGCTTTGATGCGTGAACTCCCATAAGCCAATATCTAATCACCAGTTACCTCGAATAACTTTAATTGAAGCATTGAGCTCCAGTTAGGCAACAAAAATCCTTGGTTCTTTTCCTGCAGTACACCGGCCAAGTTTGGGATGTTTGATTCCACGGTTGGTTTGAAGTGTGAGCGAAATAGGTTTTTAGGAATACCTAGACGCTCCTTGCCTGAAGGAGGCTTGTGGTAGTTCCCTCAATATTATATTTCCTGGGATATGGATTATATGGAATGCACACTGTTTAGCTATCTCCTCCAGAGACGAAACTGAGCGATATCTGCTATAATTCTTATATTAGAGCAGACTCAGTGCCATGGAGATATACTCTATGTACACCATCTTCCAATGATCACTGTGTCTAGCCCAACAGTTGACCTATGTAGCTTCAAAAACCGCACAGAAATATTCAACTCAAACTAACACCCATGCACTTATTCATATACTCCATTCAAAACCCGCAACCAACACCAACAAGTACAATCGGCACAACATAAAACCACATGCACGTACTCGTAGTGGAATCTCTAACCCACATTTCAACAGCCGCTATAGCCGCGCCCGCCATAGCTGCGCATGCTTCTTATGCGCCCACCGCCGGCTACGCCCACACCGCCCTGGCTCCGGCCAGCTACGCCGTGGCGCACACAGCGCCCGCCTTGGCCAGCCACAGTCTGTCTTATGCCGCACCTGCTGCCACAGCCTATGGACATGGCTATGGACATAGCTATGGACATGGCTATGGCTATGCTGCAGCAGCTGCTCCGCATGGCTACAGCTATGGTGGCTATGCAGCCAGTGCTCCAGCCCTGCAACTGTCTAGCGCTCATCTGGGATATGCGGCTCCGGCGGTGTCCCATGGTTATTTGGCTGCCGCACCAGCTACCACATTGAAGTATGCAACCGCTGCTGCTCCGGCCTATGGTAGGTAGTCGGGTGTGGGTAACACTTTTACTTACCTACTTACTAACTTAGCTGGTCTTGCTAAAGCTACACTGAGAAAAATTTTGATATGGTCTTTGCAATTAAATTGAAATCTACAAAAAAATTTTAAAGGCTTTGCTTAAGTGTTTTTCAACTATAAAAGCAAAATTTATTTATTGTGCATTTAAATAGGTAGCTTTTAGCGTGATGTTACGCTTGTAAAATGTGATGATTAATTAAGCAAAAAGAGACATTTTTAAAAAGCTGTTAATCACTATACATATTTAGAAAAAAAAATTATGGTAAAAAATATAAGCAAAACTACGTTTGGCGTTACGTTACAATATATAGAAATTGGAAATAGGCAAACAAATATATATTGTTTTTTAAATAGGCTTGCCATTTAGCGTTACGTTATGAGGCGTGATATTTTTTAATATTTTTTTTTAAGCTATGTACCTTTAATTTTAATATATTTAAAACAATAAATTGCACTTATTGCAAAAATAATGACAAATTTGATTTAAAAAAGATTAACTTAGCTGACCAAATTATAAACTTTTATTCGGATCTTCCACCATTTTCACATAGTTTAAATTGAGAGAAAAATTACAATTATATTATTCAATTCAAATTTGTTTAATTTTGAATAATTTAGTTTCTTCTTGCAATAAATTTAAAACTTTATTTTTTTAACATAAAATCTAAAACTGGAAATTACTTATTAAAAATCAATTTTCATAAAGAAACTAAACAAAAATAAAATTGCCAAAACGGCTCATTTTTAAAATAAAAATTTTGAAATAATTTTTTATTTTCTATTATAATTATTATTAAAAAAATAATTTTTGTACTTTAAAAATTACTCACATAATCAGCTAAGTAAAAATATGTTTATGCTGCTAAAACTTAATAAAAAATTGCGAAATACAAATTTTGAAATAATTTTTTACTTTCTTTAAATTTTATATTTTATTTTAATTTTGCGTTCTTTTATTAAATAAATATCAGTTAAAGCATTTTTTTTACTTAACTGACAATGCGAATAATTTTAAAATATAAATTTTTATTTTTTTATAAAATTAATAATTATAATAGATTTTAATAAAATTTTAAAACTAAAAAATTATTTTAAAATTTGTATTTTAAAAATGAAACGTTTTGGCAATTTTTTTTTAAGTTTATTAATTTATTATATATGTATTTAGCAGTTAAAACATATTTTTACTTAGCTGACAATGGGAATCATTTTTAAAAAACAAAATTTTATTTTTTAATAGTAATTAATATTTTAAAAAAATTTAATAATTTTTTTTTTTAGTTTATTAATTTATTAAAAATATAGCAGCTAAACATATTTTTACTTAGCTGATCATGCGAATAATTTTTAAAAAGGAAATTTTTATTTTTTTATAATAAAAATAATAAATTTTCATAAAATTTAAAGAAAGTAAAAAATTATTTCAAAATTTGTTTTTTAAAAATGAAACGTTTTGGCAATTTTTTTTTAGTTTATTAATTTATTAAAGATACAGCTGACAATGCAAATAATTTTTTAAAAATTAATTTGTATTTTTTAATCTTATATATAATAAATATAATAAATTTTAATAAAATTTAAAGAAAGTAAAAAATTATTTCAAAATTTGTATTTTCAAAATGAAACGTTTTGCCAATTTTTTTTTTTTTTAGTTTATTAATTTATTAAAGATACAGCTGTAATCGAATTTTTTTACATAACTGACAATGCGCATATTTTTTAAAAAATTAATTTTTATTTTTTAATAATAAAAATAATAAATTTTAATAAAATTTTAAGAAAGTAAAAAATTATTTCAAAATTTATATTTTAAAAATGAAACGTCTTGGGAATTTTTTTTTATATTGTTAATTTATTAAAAATATTGCAGCTAAAACATATTTTTACTTAGCTGATCATGCGAATAATTTTTGAAACAAATTTAAAGAAAGTAAAAAATTATTTCAAAATTTGTATTTTCAAAATGAATCGACTTGGCAATTTTTTTTTTAGTTTATTAAAATATTAAAAATATAGCAGCTAAAACAAATTTTTACTTAGCTGATCATGCGAATAATTTTTAAAGTACAAAAATTAATTTTTTAATAATAATATTTTAACAAAATTTAAAGAAATTAAAAAATTATTTCAAAATTTTTAATTTCAAAATGAAACGTCTTGGTAATTTTTTTTAAGTTTATTAATTTATTAAAAATATAGCTGCCAAAACAGATTTTTATTTTATTTCTTTTTTATTATAAGCATTAAAGAATACATAAAATATTAAAAAATAATTTAAAAATGTTATTCATAATTATTAATGGTAGAAAAAGGTAAATAATTCATAACTTATAAAATACAAATTTAAAGAATCACTATAAACTAGACAAATGATTTATAATTTTTTAAAAAATACTTGTTATTTTTTTAAATAACTTATATTTTTTACAATTAAAGTTGTTGTTTTGTTGTACAATTTTCATTAAAAAAAATGTGAGTTATTTACTTATTTTTATTTAAGCATTTTTTGCCATAGAGAGAAAAATTAAGAAATAGGTAAAGATATTTTTTTTATTAATTGCTGCTATAAATTTAAGGTGATACTTCGAATAAAGAATAAAAATAATACTACCCGTAGTAAGCTCATAAAAATAAAAATATTTTTTTAATTGCTAAACACAAAAAAATTAAAAAATGTAATAGTAACGTTTATATTTTAAAGGCCATTTTTTTTCTCAGTGTAGCAAATGCTGCTTTAATATATTTTTTTTTTTTTTGCAATTTTGCTTCTATGTTTTTGTTGGGTTCGTGAGTTTGTTGTAGTTATGTATACTAATTTTCTTAACTTTTTTTTAACTTTTATAACTCAATCAATCAATATGTTTTTATGTATATAGTATATACGATATATATAAGCTATGCTCAAGATGGCGGCAAGTTTTACGAAAGTTGCTACTACTGTGTTGATACTCCATTTTATAAGTGTGCTTGTGTTTGTATATGAGTGTGGGCTAGTGTGACCGTGCTTGGCTTTGCTGCTTACTGCATTTTTAGTTGTTATATTACACAAAGTTTTACTTTGTGCTGTAAATTTATTGTTTTTTTGCTACTTTTGCCACTTCTGCTTCGACAAGAGCAGTTTGTTGTTTGTCAGCTCGAAGAAAAATTAAATTCCTGCTTCCGGAGCAATTTCTGGTGGCGAAACTTTTAAGCTCTAAGTCTTAAAGTTAAATTAAAAAACGATGAAAAATTGGCTAAATTTTAATAGAATAAAAGCAATTGATATTTGGTACATTTTAAAATAAATGCAATTTTGCTTGGCAAAATAATCACTCAATCAATGATCAATCATTATAATAAGCACTTGAGGATAAACATGAGCTTGCACTTTACGAAGAAGTTCAAATTTAGAAACAATTTATATATGGTATACAGTACCGGACAAAAATATTCGGACACTTAGTTTCGGCTGAATGCGTGAACTTTGAATCGGCGTTAGCGAGGTAAATTACCTTATATCGGTTCGAAATTTTTTTTTTATTATTGGTTTTACTTTTATGAACCAAGAGATTTTTTCTCGAAAAGCTTTCTGTAAAAAAAGATAAACTAAATAGTGAACTGAGTCAAACATGACTGATTAGCTTAGGGTAGCCAGACTTCAAATTTTTTTTTATTTTTTTAAGTGAGCTAAAATTATAAGTAAACTATTTTTATTGAGTACGATATATAATACACTAAAATTATAACTTTAAATATTTTTTTGGTCCTCCATTATTTTTTATGACCGATTTTATGCGCGTTGGCATTGAATCAACCAAATTTTGTATTGATTCAATGGTAATGTCCTTGTACCACACATTTTCCACAATGAAATCCAGCTCTTTTAATGTTTTGCGTTTCCCTTTCGTTATATTAATCTTTAAAATATGCCAGAGATTCTCAATCGGATTTAAGTCCGGACTATTGCCTGGCCAGTCCAACGTTGTTATGCCCACCTTCTTCAAATGACTAACTACCTACATCCGCTTTCCTCATGAATAACAGTAACAAAAGTTGGTGTTGATCTGAGTTGGAACGGACTAATCCGTTCCTTTCCTATGTGACGGGTCCCATGCCAACGCTGGGCAGTCACAGAGAATATACCTGGTGGTTTCATCGTCTTCTAGACAGAGCCTGCACTCTGAAGAGTCCGATAGGCCAATTTTCTGTAGATGATATCTAACAGTGTGGTGTCTAGATAGGTAAGCTACCAGGAGCTTTAGGTCCGCTCTGCAAAGACCTTTTGTCTTGATTGCATCCAGAGGTTTGACAAGCACTTTTGCTTAACGAAGCCCCGGAAGGGAGAACCAGTAACTCCTGCGGCCCATTTGTTTATCATGGTTTTAGTCGTGACCCAACCAATACCACAAAATGGCGCAGGAGATGTAGTCTGGGTGGAAGCACCCTGTCGTGCTAGATCGTCAGCGATCGCGTTACCATCCACTCCCGAGTGTCCAGGCACCCAACATAGCACTACTTTGTTCCGGGCGGACAGGGTTTTGGAGGTAGTTATAGCATTCTTTAACCATCCGGGAGGAGATGCTCCAGGAAAACGATGCCCTAATGGCAGCTTGGCTATCTGAAAAAATGCATATGTTTGCGCCCCTAGTTCCCTTAAGAAGGATATTAAGGACGCAGATCTCTATGCCATGAATCTCCGCTTGAAAGACGCTGGGCCAGATGCCCATTGCGGTAGAGATTCTGGTGTTGGGTCCATCGATTCCAACACCTACACCCTGCTCAGTTTTGGACCCATCCGTGAACCGTTGTTGTCACCGGGGTTTCCACAGGGGCTGCCTCAGCTCAATTCTCCCGACTTGGGAGAAGAGATCTAAATTTCTTGTTATGAAAAATTTCCGTGATCATAAGATCTGATCTAGAGCAGATCGATAAGTCAGGAAGGGAATAAATAAGTGCGGCATGACCAATGTCACTTGCTAAGAGTCCAGATGTGAAATGGATACGTAGTAGATGGCTGACTTAATGGTTAGTAATAAATAGCACAATAGTTTCAGCACGTAAAAAAAAATATGACTTACCGATTTTGCACGATGGCAAGGAGCAGAATCGTCCTGAAAAATGAAATCATCGGAATACGAAAGGCGTTCCTCAATTGATGGTATAAGATGTTTGTCCAAAATTCGTTGATACTTTTCTGCTTTTACAGTTCCATCAATAGGTGCCAGATCTCCAACTCCATAGTAGGAAAAACATCCCCAGACCATACGGGATCCCCCTTGCCTTACTGTTCGTCTAAGGCACTCGTTTTCAAACCGCTTTCCAACTTTACGGCGTACGTACGTCAATCCATCTAAGCCAAAAAGGTTTATTTTGGATTCATCAGAAAATATGACGTTTCTTCAATCATTTAAGGTCCAAGACTCGTGGATTTTAGCCCATTGTAGCCTTTTTTGACGCATTTTTAAGGTTAACACCTGTTTTTTGCATTAAGTCCTTCCTCCACGAGGCATCTTCGCATAGTCCTTGTGCTAGTTTTGACTCCTCCAGACTAGACAAATTCGGCCCTTATGTTTTCAGCGGTTTTCAACCGATTTTCCATACTTAAACGCTTCAATATCCGATTTTCCTTGTCGGTCGTCTTCTTCTTCCTCCCTGCGCCAGGTTTTCTCTTAAGGCTGCCGGATTTATCATAATTGTTATGAAATTGACCTATCGAAGATTTTCTGAATCCAACTTTAGCATTTATAGCACGTAGTGTCTGTACACAGAAGGAGCGGCTCCAAAGGCGTCTGTTTTCCAGGTTACGTGCGGCCTATTTAAAAGTGACCTGTAACTGCGAGCAGAGTTGTGAGGACTGACCTTGAGCTTACTGTCAGAGCCCCGCTTCCTCACATATTTCTTTATAAACAAGAGAGTAAACCCGAGGAGATGGTTACTCCACAAGGAGTAACAGGACATAAGAAGAAGAACGAACTCGACGGTTCAGTAGGCATAATAAAACCTTTCGGGTGCTTCGGCTTCATCTTCTTATAGGATGAGCCAGTATAGCTCCTTTATGCAAATCAGTCATTTGAGACCATTTTCAATTTTTTTTTCACTTCCCAGACAGCTTTGAGATCATAAAACTAATCACTTATTAAAAGCTTAATAATACACGATTACAACTAAAAAATTTAAAGTCGATTGAAACTTTTATGCGGCGCCCACGAAACTTCAAAGTTCGCATTTACAAGCGCAAATCAGGTGTCGGCATATTTTTGTCCGCTACTGTATGTATATATATGTATATATAAATCTTCAATTCCTTTACTAAACTCTATATATATATAATATTCCTGAACTATTATGTTTACATAACTAAAGCGTTAAGTTGCACGTGTTATATTTGTCAAATCGTTGCCTGCTATCGATTTGTCTTCAATTATTTTGTACATATACAAACATGTGTATATATATCCAGCTATATATGTATGTATATATGTATATAGCATGTATAACTATGTACTATTAGACAGACAATATAAAGTAAGCAGTGTGCTGGTCAACGCGGCAATATAATCAATCATTCATTCATTGTTACCAACTACTTTAAAGTATTGACAGCGGGCTGGCACTGATGAGCCCCGAGTCTGTTTAGTGCTGGATGTCAATGAGCAGCAGGAGAGCGCCTGGAAGTGAAGAGAAGACAAGGACACGTGTTTGCGTCGCACGGTCATTGCACATGATACTATACCGCGCCCTGTTGCCATATTTCACGGCATTGTCAGGCCTATATGAAGTTGGTTATATGCATTAAAAAACTTAACTAGTGATCAGCTAAAATTTTTTAAAGAACACATATTAGCTTATCTTTGTGTTTCTATTATTTGTTAATTTTTTTTTTATTTGTACTTGGTATTACCATCTGTTCTTAGCTTAATTTTCGCAAATATAACTATTAATTCCAAGCACTTTCGAGATCAATTTTTCGACCTAAGGTGTTAGCAGCTGTTTCTTTGTAGATTTGTGTCAGCGTTTCGCATATTGTGACTGTGGGTGAGAGTAGTCGCTCGCTTATGTTTCGCTTGAAAGCTTCGCGCTTTTCGGGGAGTTTCAGTTGTTGGACATCTAAAGTCTTCTCAGACCGCTCTGTTGGGTGTATTGCTGAGGGTCTTAGGCGGATTTCACCCACAAGTAGATTGTGGTCGCTGAATACATCAGCTCCCCTGAAGGCTCTCACGCCTAATAGGGAGTTGTGAAAGGTTCTACTTAAAGCAATGTGATCAATTTGGTTGCGTGTGCGACCATCTGGTGACTGCCATGTATGTTTGTGCACATCACGATGCGGGAAACGCGTTCCACCTATGTACAGGTCATTTGCCACACATAGATTCACAAAGCGGTTGTCATTATCATTTCTTGCCAGGCCTAGGCCATGGCGACCAATAACTCCTTCCACACCTGAGTTATCCGAGGACACTTCAGCGTTCAGGTCTCCCATTAGAATGGTAGTATAACCCCTTGGGATACCGCGAACAGTTTCATCGAGTTGCTCGTAGAAGAGATCTGTAACTTGGTTTTCAGCTTCTTCTGTTGGGGCGTAGCACTGTATGATGCTTACGATTCCGAATTTGCATTTGAAGCGAGCTGATATGATTCTTTCTGACACTGGATTGAATCCGATAATTGAGCTGCGTACATTTCTATTTACGAGAATTCCTACGCCGTATCTACGACGCGTCCAACCTGCGCTATACGTGAAGGTTCTGCAAGTGTTCTTATGTTCCATGTTCCAAATCTTGTCCTTTTTCGATAGCTAAAAGTCGTCAACGAGTTATCCTGTCCATTTCCGAGGCTTGTTACCGTTTCTTGGGTAGGGGTGCTTTTATCGTTAAGGTTACCAGCCTTTCGCGAACCCCAACACGTGTGTGGACGTACTGGGATTTGGCATTGAGTCCTGCCATGTGATCTCATTTGTATAGCGAGCCGCTTAGTACAAGAACAGACGCCCGCTCCAGCCGCACCTCACCTGGTGAACACAGACGCTGTAAGTTTCGACGAAGAAGGCATTACCGTTGACTCTACTGGTGAGCTCATCCGCTGAATTCCGCCTCCGTCGTTGGTTTTGTACAGAGTTTACCTTCTCTGGGTGTGTTTGGTCCGCGCGAGATATTTGATTTCTCTCCTACCACCCATATCTGGGAGGCGTTCGCTATCCGCCACCTGCGACGCGTCCTCTAGGGGTTACAGCCACCCCCGAGGAGGGGGCCTTGCGCTGTTGCCGCTTTTCATTATTTAACAGTGCATAGCAACTCCATCTCTTCGCCTTTGCTCTATAAAGCCTTAAGTGCTGTTGCCATTTTTCACTGCAGTTAAGATTAGTTGCTTTCGTTCAGCATTAATTCTTAAGCGCTGTTGCCAATTTTCACTTCACTGCAGTGTCTAGCCAATTCGGCTTAAGTCGCCAATATTTTTGATTATTTTTTTTTGTTTTTCTCACTGCCTCTATGAACTGGCGGCGGCACACAACTGTCAATTGCTACTCTTGCTTTGTCATTTGATTGATGTCGTCGCAACCAATTCCCATATACGCCGTGCCTCACTTGTTTTCTGAGCGTTATGTGTTCAATATTATCGCCTCTTAAAGTGGCTGCTACAAACAATGAGCTGCCAACTCAGCCATATAATATTGTCAACACTTGAGGCAAAAGCCAGAACAAGTTGCTAATTTGCTTAAAGGGCGCGCGTGAAAATTCCACGAACTGGTCGTAGCAAAAGGCAACTAATATTAACTCACTTTGGTATTTGTCTTTTTTTTCGCATTCAACAGCTCATGGCATTATTGGCCATCATGGCCTTGGACTGGCCGCTCCAGCTGCCTACGCCGCACCTGCCGCCTATGCCGCACCCGCCTATGCAGCGCCAGCCTATGCCGCACCCGCCTATGCCGCCCACATCGGAGCACCCGTGCTCAAGTGAGTAGCCGTCAACGTATTGGTAGTGTAGAAAACTTTACGAATATGTGCATAATTAGAACTGAAACCAAACCACTTTTACCTTATATTGCATAAACGCAGAGCTGCAGTAGCTGCGCCCGCCTTGGTGCACACATCGGTCTCTGGACATGGCATCCATTATGGCTATTAGGTGCCTTAGACAGATAACGGACAACACAACTAAAACCAACAAGGCTAGAGCGCGACAACAACAACAACAAGAATAACCACAGCGCCAGCAAACAACAATAATATATGCATCCAGATAAAGTCCAAGCTAATAATAATATTATTATGTTAGGAGTCCAGCCAAGGTTGGACAAGGTTCAGTCCAGTACCAGCCATAAGTAGTTAGAGAGTTGAGAGACGCCCAGACGCCCCCACATCCCCACGCCCACTAGTACCCCAAGCAACGTGTATACTGCCAACAAGCTGTAAATAATTCGAGCAGCGTTGCCAACTAAACGCATGACAGGCTACACACGTCACAGCGTTAAAAGCTCGTGTTAATTAAATACAAAATGCAGCGTTGCCAATTTGCACAAAGAGCGGCGCAAAAAAGTATGCTACATTTTTGCATTGCAATAAACTTGATTTATTATTTTGAATTTTGTTTTTTCCGCATTGCGCCCATAAAAATGCATATTTTTTCTTCAAGTGTATTTATTATTGTATTGCCTGCATTTTGCTCTATTGTCATGCTGAGTAACTCGTTGTACCCTTACCCCACTCCAGATTTGGACTCTCCAATTGAGTCCTTTTCTTTTTGTTCATTCACTCTCTCTAAAAGTTATTATTCTTACTTTATCGCGGTTGAACACTATTTTTAATATTAAACGCTAATTTGTAAATTTATGTGTATGAAATGTTGTAAATAAATATATTTGTACAGAAAATTGGAGTTGTTTGTAACGAATATGAAAGTTATGTCGTCGACAAAAAGATCTACAGTCTGTTCAGTAAGAGCGTTATGGCATTATCCGCAATCGGTAAAGCGTAGATCTCTAAAAGTTCGTTTACAAGTAGACATAACCTTTGTCTCTGACGCACTAGTAAAAAAGTTCGATTGGATGTCAAAGCCTTGTCAGAAAAGTACGTTAAGCAGAATGAGTACTTCATATTGCATATCATAACGCTTCGAGGCAATTTTTCTCTGCACCCCTCCAAAAGGACCCAAATTGTCCCATGCAGCGGGCGGCAAAATATTTGAAAAAGTCGAAGATTTTTGTTCAGAAGTTTGTGCAAAGCTACAAGGAGTCGTAAAACGGCGATGACCTTCCCGATCGTGGCTCAACAGGAAGCGTGACCAAGAAAATAAAAAAATTATCTTGAGTTTGTTTTCGCGGAATCCTGGCTTGAGCAACAGAAAACATTGATCGCGATTGGAGTAACGTACTTTTCTCCGGCGAATCTTCTGTTTGGGGATATTCTATCATACCACGGGCCTGGTCTTTGCCTTCAAGTAATTTTGTCCAGTGCACCGTTAAACACCCTATAAAAATTCATCTTTGGGGTTGCTTCTCAAAAAAGTGTTTCGGCACTTTGCATCTCTTCCCAGAGAACCTTAATGCTCCCAGGATGGTCGAAATTTATCGAAACGCTTTATTACCGACTGCCAAAAATCACTTTATAAACAAAAAAGAAGATTGGATTCTGCAGGAAGATAATGACCTTAAACACCGCAGTCGTCTCTGTACCGACTGGAAGCGCGAAAAAGGCATCGTCACCTTGGATTGGCCTGCACAGTCCCCTGATGCAAATACCATCGAAAACTTCTGGGCCGTCATCAAACAAAAGTTTCGAGTAAGACCCACATTTACTTTGAAACAGCTTTCCCGAGAAATCCGATGCATTTAGAGAGCGCTTCCCGTCGAATATGCTGAAAATTTGGTGGAAAGTCTGCCGCGGAGATGCCAGGCGAGTATTGACGCTGGTGGTGACTGAACATGTTATTCATATAATTGCGTCATGCTTCGGAACATGTAGAATAAATTGATGTAACGAAACTTTTGTTTAAATAAATTTTTTAATAAGTTATACCGTACACGCTCTTACTTAACAGACTGTAATGGAACAATTAGTAGAACGGAAAGTTCAAAAAAGGCAACAGATTTGGTAAGGCAGATATCATCCCAAGTATCTTTATTTTTTAACCCCCGACGCAAAAAGAGGGGTGTTATAAGTTTGACGTGTCTGTCTGTTTGTTTGTCTGTCTGTCTATGGCATCGTAGCTCCCGAACGCATGCAGTGATTTCAATTTAGTTTTTTTTGTATTAAAGGCGAATTATGTGCGAGTGTTGTTAGACATGTTTGATGAAAATCGGTTGAGTCGTTTAAAAGTTGTGGGGAGTGAAAGTGGGGAGAAAAACATCAACTTTGTCCGATTGGCTTAAAATTTGGTCCTATTGTTGCTGACGACGCCACTGATTCGAATCCGTGGTTATTTTTGATCATTTTCCAATTCTGTTCTGGCCAATTTCAAACTATTTCAACCGCCATTTAGAATTTAAAGTAAACAGAAATCTACAGCAAGTAGCTGAAAAAGAAAATATTCAAATTCTAATTTCAAATGTTGTAAAATTTGAAAATTGAAACTTACGATGATCCTGATTCACTGCACTAGTTCTTTAACTTTGCTGTATAATATACTTTTGTTTTTTAAATGCATTTGGCAAAATTTTAAATATTTTTATGATTTGGAGTGTTCTTATCTAGATATCTCTAATCCAGGCTGTTGAGCTGGCTATATTCAGAAGAATCGCTCAGAAATCATTATTACGTATAAAATTTGCATATGGAAGTGGGACTAAAAAGCAACCTAAAAGGCAACAAAAATAAATTAATGTAGATTAATTTTACCTTGTGCTCTAGACAACAGCAATTTCTAATCTTAGCCAGCCACAAAGCAGTATCAGTATATTGAATTCTACCATACTTATATATTTTAACCTATTGTTTCGGATCCAAGTCACCAAAGAGGCCTAATACAGAATAATACAAAACATTTATTTATTTTATTATTTTAATTTCCGTCCCCTAGTTGCTAAAAATTTATTAAATGTTAAAATCTGAATTTATCAAATTTTTCAATCTTCTCTGTAGTTTTAATGGCTAGCAAAACCAATATAAAAATAAGCAAAATTGTTAAACGAATTAAATTTAACAAATAATAATAATAAATTAGCTAAAATGTTAAATTACAATGTTATATTATAATTTTAATAATTATTATTTTTGTTGAAATATTATAAAACTTAAGAAAATTGTTAACATAACTAAACATAATGAATTTATCAAATAATAAAAATAAACAAGCTAAAATTGTAAGTAACAATATTTTTTATACTATTTATAATTATTAATATTATTATTGTTGAAATATTATAAAAATAAATAAAATTGTTTAACGAACTCAATTTATAAAATAACTAGTGGGCCCAGCAAACTTCGTCCTGCCAGAACTTTTTGAATGCTCTTATAGTGTATAAACATCGCAAGATTCTCTAGTTAGCTTATTTAGATAATCATAAGATTTTTATATTGACTTTCATGACTCTCTAAAAAGCCGTATGGACGAATTTAAGTATTCTTAAGAGAGCTCGCATCTCTAATAAATTCATGCCCTCCAGAAATTACATTTCAACCCCTTTGCGACTACGCTTCTGTCTCCACTTAATGTCCAATACTCAGTGTTATTCACAATATTCACAAAAATGCGTATATCTCACGAACCAATACACACAAACACATTGCATTAGGCTTAAAACTTCGTATTGACAACCTCTAAAACACGCAAAAATCAGATTTGAAATTCATCGACACGTTCTTAAAAACATCCGTAACACTGATAACATAAGTTTTTTATATATATAGGTTAGTTTAAAATTAAAATATAAAACAGAAATGTTAAGGTTGATTTTAGTACGCATTTTTCAACTTCCATGTTTATAAGTATATTTTGTGTTTCCTCTATATTAAATGACTTGACCAAGTAACTTAAATAAATAATTTGGCAATTAGAAAAGAATTAAATTATAACATTTTTAAACTGTGTTTAAAGTTCTAGCAAAGTCAAGGTGAGCTTTTTAGTTAGTCTGACAATGTACACAATGCCACACTATAAAAAAAAATATAAAAAAATTTGTCCAACAATTAAAAAAAAATTTAGGGGTGGCAACTTATCACTTAAGGGTATGAAAATAGATGTTGGCCGATTTTGAGACCTACCCAATAAGCACACAAAATTTCATGAAAATCAATACAGCCGATTTGGTAAAAATTTAAAAAAAATGTTAGGTGTGGCAACCCTGGGTATAAAAAATAGATGTTAGCCGATTCTCAGACCTACCGAATAGGCAGACAAAATTTCATGAGAATCGGTCCAGCCGTTTCGGAGAAGTACGGTAACTAACATTATGACAGGGAAATTTTATACATATATTAGATAAAAATAAACAAACTTAAATTGTAAGTTACGATATTTTATCACAATTTGTATAATTATTGTTATTATTGTTAAAATATTATAAAAATATGGCAAATTGTTAAACTAACCAATCTAACTAAATTTATCAACTAATGTACATAAACAAGCTAAAATTGTAAAAACAATATTTTATTATAAATTGTATAAATATTATTATTTTCGAAATAAAAACAAACTGAAAAACTTAAAAAACCATGTTGTTTGTTTTTAAAAAATGATATTTTGTTTCAGTTGCTAAGATTTAAAAATACATCAAATATTCTGTCTAAAGGAATCTATGGAAAGAAACATTTTGTTGTTCCAAACCTATTGAACAGCTTAAAACCGTTAATGAAATTCCAATATTTAAATTTACTGCGGAAGATTTGGCAAAAAAAATTAAAAATTTGAATCGATTTTGATTTAAAAGTATTTGGAAATGAATTTCGGACAAGACTTTTGGTAAGTATTCGGTGAGTATTTCTATTCGCATATATTAAAATTATTTTCTGCACTACTTTTGGAGCGTAAGCACAATCTGGAGAACATTAGCTGAAAAGTCATCGTTACAGGCTGCTAAAGGTGCTAAGAAGGTTTTTAAACCTGTTTCTACATGATTCGAGCTGAATCTCCTGCAAATCTTGGCCTGCTGTGGCCATTTTTATGATAGAACCAGCTAATCTCTGTCTGCATTCAAAAATTAGACAACTGCGATTCATACAAATCTATGCATATGTCTTAAAAAAATATTTTCCAAACGACAAATTTAGACTCCGATTCGGAGCTCAGCTACCAGGCGAACAGAAATCATAAGCAAGCAGCTGCAGAATAAAAATTTTTCTAAAAGTGTCACTAAAAGTATGCAACACTTTTTATTCAAAAATAAGGTTTTTGTCAAAATTTTGTAGCATACTTTAAGTTGCTAATTTAAAGTTGCCTGCTGAATTTTCGGCACTTCTGTTCGCCTGGTAGCTCAGCTGGTTTGTAGACAATTTTTGTATGGAAAAATAGCAAAGTTAAATTTTTTTTTTTAATTTTTTTAGTTGGATTCAGATTAAACACATACATATACAAATTTGCTTTTGTATTGGACATTTTGTATTGCTGTAACGCATCAGTTTAGCCTGTTACCTTGGTGGGTTTAATTTTTTTTTTTAATTTTTTTAAATCTAAATTTTAATTGAATTTTTTTATACTGCTGTTTTTGAACTGTTCAAACTCAAGGTCATTCGATTTAGCATTCTTTTAAATCTTGCAATTTCCAAAACCCACCTAAAAACTTTAAAATATAAAAGAACGATGAAGTTTTCGTTTCAATTATTTATTTATTCAAATAAAATTAAATAGCTATTACAATCCTTTTAATTTTGCTTTTACTTTTACAAATTTAAACAATTTTTGTGTTTCTTTTTTCTTTTTTTATGTAAATATATACAAATTGTTAAACTTACTAAATTTATTAAATAATAAAAATTAACAAGCTAAAATTGTAAATAACAATATTTTGTTATAATTTTTATAATTATTATTAATTTTTGAATAAAATGAATCTAAAAAACTTAAAAAAGCACATTTTTTATTTTAAAAAATGATATTTTGTTTCAGTTGCTGAAAAGGCTCCAAAAATATATCAAATACTCTGGATGGAGGAATCTTTGCAAAGAAACATTTTGTGGTTAAAAATCTATTGAAATGCCTAAAACCGTTACTCAAATTGAAATATTCAAATTTTTTTAGCGACCATTCGGCAAAAAAAAATTAAACTTCAATAGAATTTTTCACAAAATTTTGACTCTGAACGGATTTCAGCTACCAGGCGAACAGAAATCATAAGCAAGCAGCTACAGAATAAAAATTTTTCTAAAAGTGTCACTAAAAGTATGCAACACTTTTTTTCAAAAAAAAGGTATTTGTCAAAATTTTGTAGCATACTTTAGGTTGCTAATTTAAAGTTGCCTGCTGAATTTTCTGCATTTCTGTTCGCCTGGTAGATCTGCTTGTTTGTAGACCATTTTTGTGTGGAAAAATAGCAAAGTTAAAATTTATTTTTTAGTTGTTTTCAGATTGAAGCAGTGGTCGTCAAAATAAACATATACATATACAATTTTTTTTGCGTTTGTATTGGACAATTTGTGGTTCTGTAACGCTTTAGTTTAGCCTGTTACCTTGGCTGGTTAACATTTTTTTAAAATTTTTTTTAATCTAAATTTTTATTGAATTTTTTTTAACTCTGCTGCTTTTCAGCTGTTCAATCTCAAGGTCATTCGATTTAGCAATCTTTTTGATCCTGCAATTTCAACAACCCACCTAAAAACTTTAAAATATAAACGAACGATGAAGTTTTCATTTCAATTATTTATTTATTCAAATAAAATTAAATAGCTATTACAATCCTTTTTAATTTTGCTTCTTAGTTTCTATATATAACTAACGTTTACATATTTAAACAATTTTTTTATTTGTTATATTTAAAAATATACAAATTGTAAAACTTACTAAATTTATCAAATAATATAAATAAACAAACTAAAATTGTAAATAACAATATTTTATTATAATTTTTATAAATATAATTATTGTTTTTTGAATAAAATGAATCCGAAAAACTTAAAAAAGCATGTTGAATCTATTGAACAGCTTAAACTTTAATTATGCTATTTTATTTATATTTTGAAAGTAAATCATGTAATATATTAAGTACTAAATTATATAAAAAATTGTAAAAAAAATTTTTGTGCGTGAAAAATAAAAAAATAAAAAGTTTTATTGCAAAAATTTAGTAAATCTATGGACAAGTCCACCTTCGTGGCAACATTTAAATTAACAGTGAACATAAGTCGTAATCAGTTGAAGTGTGCACAACAAAATTTTCAATACAAAACAAAACATCAAGGCAGCAAATCGACTTGAAAAAATTAAGTACATATAAGAAGAAAAACAAAAAGAACATTAATCCGACGAACTCATCAGGGCTCAGGCCCAACAATAATTAAAACAACAACAATGACAAAACCACCTGATAAACTACTCGCAGCTGCGAACAACATCAGCTCCAACGAAGGAAAATACATTGTTATCAACAGGCAAGACGACAACACATTTGAGAAAGTTTCACCGTTTATAATTAAAAAAGTCATAGACCACGCGTGCGGCGGAGAAGTGGAAATATGCAAAAAAACAAAAGCAGGCACTCTACTTGTCAAAACTAAAAATGCTACCCAAGCTACAAAATTATTAAAATTAAACAAATTCCACGATTTCACTGTCTCAGCTACAGAACACAAAACATTAAACTTTACAAAAGGAGTTATCTACTCAAACGACTTGCGTTACATACCAGAAGCCGAAATACTCAACGAGCTCAAACACCAAAACGTAACTGAGGTACGCAAAATCATGAAAAAACAAGACGAAAAACTTGTAGAAACCGGCCTCATCATTCTAAATTTTGCTTCCCACTCACTACCCGACAAAATAATGATTGGCTACCAAAAAATTAACATTCGACCATACATTCAACCTCCACTTAGATGCAAGAACTGCTTACGATTCGGTCACCCGACCCCCGTATGCAAAAGTTATAAAATATGCGCCAACTGCTCGGAACAAAATCACACAACAGAAAACGAAATTTGCTCCAGAGACAAAAACTGCTTAAACTGCAAATTCAACCCCGAAGCAAATAAAAATCACAACGCACTCGACAGGAAATGCCCAGAATTCATCAAACAACAGGAAATAGTAGCAATAAAAACCACCGATAAAGTTGATCACAAAACCGCTCTCAACATATACTACAGCCGACACAACCAACACATGTCCTATTCAGAAGCATTAATTGCCTCTATACGCCAAGGACAAAACAACCCACAAAAATCAAACACCTCTAACCACACCCTTACCACGACAAAACCCCATCAAAATTCGCCCTCCGCATCCGCCTCCAATGGACTACGAACACACACCGCTATCACCACTTCACAACAACAATCAACAACCATACCAATACAAGCCAGATTAGCTCAGAACACCGCAAAACTTGTCCACCACCAACCAAAAGAACCTGCTACGCACGATGACACCTCAGACTCAAACGCAACAATGGATACCCTCCCAAGCGAGGATCCCATCCCATACTCATCCGATATCGGACCAGACCTAAAGCTAAGACTTTACAGAAAAGCCAAATCAAATACCCTTTCAACACCCCTAAAAGCTAAGGAAAAAACCGATACTAAAGCAAAAAATAACAAACCAAATAACAAACTCTTGAAACTAAACACAATATACAATAGCGATAGCGACTAATTATTAACTAACCAAATAAATTAATTATTATATAAGACAAACTTTACAAAACTAACACACACTAACTTATATACACTAATTTACACACTTAGTTTCAACTTAATGGCCTTAAAAATTTTACAATGGAACATAAAAGGTTACATTAACAACTACAGCGAACTCCTAATAATCATTAAACAACAATCACCCCATATCATAGCACTCCAAGAAACACACCTACAAAACACAGTAAATAGCATTACCCCAATACCAATTAACTATACATTAATCAAAAATAAACCATTCAATAGATTTGGCGGCGTTTCCATCCTCATCCATAAGTCCATCCAATATAATGAAATTACTACCCCCAACAACATCGAATCACTAGCTATTGAAATCCAATCTGAACAAAAAATATCTATATTTTCAATTTATATTCCTCCCAACCAACCGCTATCTCTTCGTAGAGATTATCTCCTATCCAAATCTTTTAAAACCCTTCTGCACTGCGAAGACACCCCCATCTATAAATATATTATACAATACAAAACAGAATCCAGAACTCCCAAGCTCACTTCTTCTATAGCTAGAATCATACATTTTTGCGAACACAACAACATACCATTTCTACCCCTTAAAATATCAGACCCAAAGCCTCCCTGGCTGTTAACTGATCCCTTACTTAACACATCACTCAGAGCATACGACAAATTGAACACACCAACCGACGCTTACAGGCAACACTTCCTTAGATTAAAATCTAAGTTCCCTAACCACACGTTCATATATACAGATGGTTCATACCACAACAAAATTGCAACCTACGCCATCACCTCTGAAACTGAGGTACTCAAATATGGCAGCCTACCACACTACTCATCAATCTTTTCTGCTGAATCAATAGCCATACTTGAAGCAATAAACTTAATAAAAAATAAAAGTGGCAACTTCATAATATGTTCAGATTCGCTATCAGCAATTGACGCAATTTCCAACATCAACAATAATAATATTTACCCCTACACAATAAGATCCCTGCTAATAAAATCTGCTCCTAAAATTAAAATCATATGGGTACCAGGGCACTCAAATATAATAGGGAACGAGTTAGCCGACAAAACGGCCAAAGCCTGCCTCAACAGACCTTTGATCTTAACCCAAAACTTAAACCCTACTGACATAAACAAATTTCTGAAAACTACACTCTATGAAAAACTGCGAAATAATATAACTAACTGCAACACATGGTACCAAAACTTAAACAGAAACTCACTCCATATACCCAAACATCTGCAAACTATAACCCAAGAGACTATTAATCGGTATGACCAAACCATAATATCAAGACTTCGATTAGGACACACTAGATTCACTCACCAACATTACCTCGACCCCAATATAACCCTATCCTGCCCCAATTGCCATGCAATCAACAATATCAACTTAGATCATATACTAACAACATGCCCTGCAATTGTAAATATTAAACATAAAATTTTCCAAAATAACAATCCTACACACGCACTTGCCAACCCCACCAAAGAAAACATAATCAAAATTATAACTTATCTAAGAGAAATTAACATATACCACCTTATGTAAGTGCTACTATTAAGTTATTAATTAAGTTATTTTTAATATTTAAAAGATAGAACCGAAGGCCTTAGCAGCCAGTGTTCTAATATACCTCAAGTTAGTCTTAGTTTTGTAAACTTTTCTAACTATATTATAAATAAAATAAATATATAAAAAATTAAATTAAAAATTTAAAAAACCCCCGAACTTAAGTAATTTTCATTTAAAAAGTAAAAAATAATAAAAGAAACTTAATGTAAAAGTACCTAAGAATCTATTAATAATTCTAAAAAAAATACGTCGCGTTGGGGGACACGCGAGGGCAGACGTCGTTGACGGTCGTATCTTACATGCAAATTTTTTGAAGTAATTCTATGAAAGTTTTTGAAGTATTTTCTTAATTTTGCTTTTAAGTTCATCTTTGTTGCTTAATTAGACTATTTGTATTTAAATTGTTACTTTAGGAGCGGTCCCCCAACGCGACGTATTTTTTTTTAGAATTATTAATAGATTCGTAGGTACTTTAACATTAAGTTTCTTTTATTATTTTTTACTTTTTAAATGAAAATTAGTTATAAAGAAATTTAAATTAAGGCACCTAGCTAAGTTAGAAGGGCATTGAAATATTCGTTACTCTTCGATAGTACAGCATAGTATACTGCAATTTTATCATGATGGAGAGTGTATAAACGGCTGGATCAAGGTGCCATGCGACCCGTGACGAAGATCAGCCTTGCTGGAGGCCCCTAAATAGCCCAGTCGTTCACGTGAGCTCACGGATACCTAGCATAATATTTAGCCTTACCTGCATACAGGGAGATATGCGCAGGCAGACGTCCTCTCTCCCACACTCATGGGTCCAAAAATTAATATAACTATACAACTGAAAAGAAAAAACTTTAAGCAGACTTGCTCCTCCTCAACACAGCCAGAGCATTCAGTAGTTTCGAGCCCTGCCCTCGCCTCCACAACGGTTTAAAACAGCCCAAGTGGTGCGGCGCCTATTAGTGCTCCCATTAGGCTTACGGCTAAGCTGGTGTCTAATGGAACAGCAACCGGAACTAGTAGTGCCTGTGGTAAGTGTAATGCGACCATGCAGCGTGATGGGAAAAGTAATGCCAAGGATGGTGACGTAGGCAATGATCGCGCTCGCAAATGGCCATCCATTAACAGACCAAGCGAAAGCGGATCATGCCGAAAAGCGCTTTGCTTGTAGGCTACTTAGTCTGAGTGCACACAGAACCGCCAACGGAAGAGGAGAAGACGAAAAACCTGGTTGCAGCCATCGAATGGGCAAATGCAATAATACCAGAGTTCTCCCTCGAGCAACTAAAGGTAGTAGCATGCAGACATGAGCAAGTGGCTACTGCTTCCAAATGGCAGAGGTCGGTAGAAGAAACGCAGGGGTGTAAGCCGGTATAAATCCTTCGCCGAGGTTACGCGCGACCGTGTAATTATAGGCGCGCTAGACCAAAATGACTTAGAGAGCAGAATCCCTAAGGCCCAATGGAAATGGGTATAGCGCGACCTTTCCGATGTTGCTATGGACGTAATTTGCAACAATCAAGGTCCACCGCCATCGTGCATAGACGCTGGGTTGTACCAAGGACAGATTAAGGTCGTAGCATGTGACGATGAGAGATCAGCTTCACTGTACAAGGACGCCATCTCAAAAGCCAGTGGGGACTACCCTGGAGCGAAATTGGTAGTGGTAGATAAAAAGGATATCCCCTCCAAGCACAGGGCTAGAGTGTGGATACGTACTGTTTGCTAGAGCCACGATAGGGGCTCTTACGGGGCATTGTCTTATTTGTAGACACGCCAAAAGATTGGGCGTGCCGCATTTTGAATACTGTAAAAGCTTTCACGAGGTAATAGAGGAGGAAACAGTGGAGCACCTCCTGTGTGGATGCATGGCACTATGCAGGAGCAGACGGAACCCAGTGTCCGAAACTTTTGGGAATATTACTGAAATTGCAGAAATCAGAATAAAGAAGATTAATTCGTTTATTAAATCGATAGGTTGGTTCAAAGAGGATACAAGAGAGAAGAGGACGGACTCAAGTGGCATCACACGGGCCTTTCATTGGCCTAGGTGTATCGAAATGACAACCACTTCTACCTACCTACCTAAAACTTCTACTTAAGGTATAAAAGATTTTCTATCTTAATACATATATACTTTTTTTTTAATTGGGAATTTCTACAAAAATTGATTAATTTTGAAATTAAAAAAATTTGTAATATTTCACGGCATTGCCACCCCTCTTTAAATCTTGTCATATATATTAAAAACTTAATTGGATGAGCACTAGCGCGCGCTGTTGCCATATTTTCTCTTATCCTAGCGTTTTTTAAGACCATATTATTATTTGTTAAATTTTTATATTAAGCGATTTTTTATACTTTTTGTTAAATTCTTTTAGGATCACAATTTGGCTAGGTATTCAATTTTTATTATATACAAATTTCATTAATTTTGAAATTTACAAAACTTAAGAAATTTTTGAGATTATTAGAATCGGCGATGTCACTTAAGGATTTTTATTGAGTTCTTAAGAAAGAATGTTATAAAGAGCAGGGACTGTAATTCTTATAATATATAAAATAAAGATTATAAATAATTATTATTTTTTGATTTTTTTATTCAAATCAAATTTGAACTCTTATTTTTAACATAAAAAAAAATGGCGTACGAAAAGTCGGGCGCGGACGACTTTGGGATACCCTGTACCACTAGCTTGCAATAAAATCCGGTTCCTACACAAAAAACCAAAAACAGAAGAATTTTTTAGCAAAAAATTTTCTTTTTGACCAATCGTTCCTAAGAGAGCTATATGATATAGTCCACCGATTTCAATAAAATTTGACACAGTTATTAAATGCCTTAAAAAGATCTGAATGCTGAATTTAGTTCAAATATCTTCACAAACAAATGAAACTTTTTTTTTGACCGATTGGTTCCATTGGAGCTATATGATATAGTCAACCGATTTGGATTAAATAGTACAGTGCTTAGGACCTATAAAAAACTTACGAATATCAAATTTGGTCCCAATATCTCAACAAACAAACGAATCACAACAAATTTTGTTAATAAAACTATTTTTTTGAAGATCGGCCCTATGGGAGCTATATGACATAGTCAACCGATTTTGTTCAAATTTCCAAATGCCAAATCTAATTACGATATCTTTATTATTAAACAAAATATAGCGAATTTTGATTTAAAAAAGTTATTTTGGCGGATCGGTCCTATGGGAGCTATATGATATACTCAACCGATTTTGATCAAATTTGTTACAGTGCTTTGGAACCATAAAAAACCAAATTTGGTTACGATATCTTCATGAACAAACGAATTATCCATCTAAAACCTTTTTGTTTTGTGTCGAGGTCGTCTCAAACACCCATATGGGAGCTATATAATTTATCCCCGATATCAAAAAAATAAAATAAACTTGCCTCCTGTGGAATAATATGGGATCTAATGTGAAAGTTTGGTTACTCTAGCTCTTACCATCTCTGAGATCTAGGCGTTCAAACGGACAGACGGACGGTCAGACGATCACCCTGATCAAACTTAAGGTAAGTTTAAGGGGTCTCCGAAGACTGCTTCTATATGGTACATAATTTTTGCCCTGCACAATTTTAGTATAATCTTTGTACCATTCGGTACAGGGTATAAAAAATAAGAATAATTTATCATTATTTTTTTTGTGATCGTTTTTTTGGTCGCCATACTAAAAATTAATTAATATTGAAAAAATTAAAAAAGTATATCCGAAAATTACAGAAAAATGCACTAGAATTTGTTTCAACGATAATTCCACATTTTGAGCGCAATCAAAAAATAATGTTTTTTTTAGGACATAGAGGTGATGCCATCCGGTTGTTTGCGCAATGTGTTGCCAATCCAGTCGATCTTTTTTCTTTGAATTTCTACGTTAACGTCCAACTTGCCAGGCCTTGACCACAGTTTTTAGTTTGATATTCGGTTTGGCCAAAATATTTGCAATAAGACATCGGCTGACATAGCTGTATATTTTCTGCCATACTTGTTCTGTTAAAAACAACATTCCGCAGTCATAAAGCAGCACGAACAAGACACAAGATGTAAAGATCGAGATTTTGGTTCGGTTACTATAAATTTCTAGAGTCATATCTTATTTTGTCGTCTCAAGGTACCGATTGATCTTTTAATTCTTGCAGTTACATCGGTTATTGTGCTTTTCTAGATGCTATTGATCTTCTCAAATACTGATATTTAGCAACTCTTTCAATTTACTGGTCGTACAACTGGCTCTTCTGAGGTCACGATGTGTCGTATTGATTCGCTTTTCTTTTGTTTTAGTCACGTTGATTAGCAGAGTAACCTTTGCTGATTCGAGAGATAGATCCTACAGCTTTTTTTGGCATGTCATGCGAAAGTTCGGACTTTGCATCTGCGTAGTCGAGTGATTCCAGTCTAGCTGTCTGGTTCTGTGGGTTCCATATGATACCCCTAGATTTGTCAAGCGTTGCACACCTTGTAACTGCATCAATGACTATGAGAAAGAACAGCCTTGCCTTACTCCCGAAATTGTTATGAATGGTTCTGACATCTCGCCGTCATAGATCACAGAGCACTTGAAACTTTCAGAGCTACGTTTAATCAAAGATATAATTTTGTTAGGTGGTTCAGCCCAAATGCATTCTCTGTCAATGGAGTCGAAATTTGGCAATTTTTACAATGTTTGAAATTATTCAACAAAAAAATGCGATCAAATTTTGTTTGCTGAATAGAATAAATGCTGCAGAAACGTTACAAATGTTGAAGAAGGCTTACGGGGACCGAGCTCTATCAAAATCAACAACATATGATTGGTATAAATAGTTCAAAGAAGGTACAGAACGCGTTGAAGACGAAGAGAGCCCTGGTTGACCATCGACCTCAACTGACGATGCTCACATCCAAAAAGTAAAAGAATTAGTGCTTGCAAACCGTCGATTAACTATAAGATACATTGTTGATGAAATTGGCGTATCAAAAGGATCAATTAATATAATTTTAAAAGGTGTTTTGGGCCTCAAACGTGACAAGTCACGATAGGTACCAAAAATGCGTAATTTTCTTGAAAAACAGCGTCGTGTTGATGTATGTGAAATTATTATTATTACGGGAGATGAGACTTGGATCTACGCTTACGACCCCGAAACAACCGACCAATCGAGTGAATATCGTGCCAAAGGTGAGGCAAGACCGAAAAGACCGCGTCAAAGTCGCTCAAAAATCAAGCTGATGTTGACTGTCTTCTTCGATTTTCGTGGTGTAGTGCATTATGAATTTCTTCCACCTGGTCAAACTGTCAAGAAGGAATACTATCTGATGCGTCGTTTGCGTGAAGCTATTCGTAAAAAGGGGCCGGATTTATGGATAGACAACTCTTGGTTTCCACACCACGATAATGCGCCATCTCACACTGCACTGATTTTTCGCGATTTTTTCGCCAAAAATGCAACCAATGTCGTTCCGCAACCACCTTATTCATCTGATTTGGCTCCGTGTGACTTCTAGCTATTTCCAAAACTCAAAAGACCACTCCAAGGAAACCGTTTTGGGTCGATTGAGGACATTCAACGTGAATCGGCGCGCGCTCTGAAGGCTATACAGTAAGAATTTTTGACCTGAACTTATCAGCGCGGTCAGCTTATGAACGGTGTGGTCACGCTCTCAGAGACCATCATACATAAAACATACAAGAAAATTATTGCCAAATGACTAGGCCCATTATATATCGTAACTCTCACGTGTGTCAGCACGCAGGACTTACGACCTAAATGAATCGTGCTGGAAACTGCCATAGACTGACATCGTCGTCATCGTATGGCCATTACAACCCGCTCTCGGGTTACGGCCGACCTCAGCAGCTCTCGCCAGGCGCCTCTGCTTTGCGCGCGCCATCTCCAATTAGAAATACCAAGGGAGGATAGGTTCTCCTCCTCTTGATCTCTCCATCGGAGTCGTGGTCGTCCCCTCCGTCTTCCCTCGTCGGCTTTCGCTTCGAATACCTTTTTCGCTGGAGCATCATTATCCATACGTACGACATGGCCGAGCCAGCGCAGACGTTGTATTGTGATACGCTGGACAACATCCATGTCGTCGTAGAGCTCGTACAGCTCGTGGTTCATCCGTATGCGATAGCCTTCCTCAAAACGTACGGGACCGAAGATTTTGCGTAGAATTTTCCTCTCAAACACCCCAAGAGCAGCTGCATCTGTCCGTGACACAACCCATGCTTCTGCGCCGTATAAGAGCACAGGCAAGATGAGCGTCTGGTAGAGTGTTACTTTGGTTGGTCGAGAGAGGTCTCTGCTGCACATCTGCTTACTGAGACCATAGTAACACCTATTGGCAAATGTAATTCTCCGCTTTGTCTCCAGGCTGATGTCATTTTCAGTGTTAACGGCGGTGCCAAGGTACGTGAATTCCTTGACCACTTCAAAAGTATAGCGGTCCGCTACAACATGGGAGCCCAGACGCCGAGCGTTCCTGTTCGTAGACAGCATTTACATCGTCTTGCCCTCGTTAACCGCTAGACCCATTTTCGCTGACTCCTTTTCTATTGCGGAAAATGCAGCAGTAACATCTCGCTTACAACGCCCGATGATATCGATATCATCCGCGTATGCAAGAAGCTGGACACTCTTGTAAAAAATAGTGCCATTGCGATGTACACCGGCCTTCCGCAGTACCCCTTCCATCACGAAATTAAAAAGGTCGCATGATAGAGGATCGCCTTGTCTGAAACCTCGAACAGTATTGAAAGGTTCGGAGAGGTCTGTTCCTACCTTAACAGAGCTGATGGTGCCGCTCAATGTCATTCTGCAAAGACGAATCAGCTTTGCAGGACTACCGAACTCAGACATGGTGGTGTATAGGTGATCCCTTATCGGGCTATCGAACGCAGCTTTGTAATCGATAAAAAGATGATGAGTATCGATCTGTTTTTCGTGGGTTTTTTCCAGGAATTGTCGTTGCGTGAAGATCTGGTCTGTGGTAGACTTCCCAGGTATGAAACCGCACTGATACGGACCGATCAGTGTGTTGGCATATGGCTTCAGTCTTTCACATAGTACGCTCGACAGGATCTTGTATGAGATGGCCATAGACTGACAAGGAGTTTTAAAAAAGCTACAAAAGTTGCTCCTTTATTCCTGTTGCATTTTGCAACTTACAATATTGTGTGTATATAATGTGCTGTGTTTAGTAAGTGTGTGTATAAGTCTTTTGTGTTTATTTTGTATGTAAAACTATCCAGACTAACGTTCGTATTGCTTATTTCTAATTGCAGCAAGAACTAAGCATCTACGAACGTTATGTTATGGATATTACAATGTTAATATATGTATCTAGTTAAAATGTATCTGTTAGTTGTATGTTTGTGTGGTATATACAGTTTACAATTCATATTTGGCGTTAATAACGGGTGCATTTTGTTCCATGGCATCCTTATGAGTCTGATACTGGATTTTAGCTTCACCTAAGGGCAATATCTGCTTAATCGTATTCCCTATGGAAAGCACAGCCGTTTCATTACTCGCGTTTCGAGTCCAGAGAGCTGCGAAAAAAAAAATTAATAATGGAACTATATATAAGTAAATAGAACTTACAAAGTTTATTGCTCTGTTTGCGTATGTTGATAACAACACCACAAATCTCATCGGTACATTCGTAGAGGTTTCCTATAACACTTAAGAGCTGCGGGGTTAAACAAAAAAACAAAATAGGCTTTTAAAACATTGTTTGATTTAATGACAGTATTTTAAAAATTACCATTTGTTGCCACATTACATCGGTATTATTCGAAACCTTGTCCAATAGGACAACCCAACGTCCACCTTGCTGATTATTTTGGTCCTCCCACATAGGACTAACCAAAAGATAAAAATGTACATAAACAAAAGCACGCAACTATTTAGCAACTTACCGTATTCCCTGCTTGAAAACCATATAATCGTTCATGGGCTTCAGGTACGATGGTGGCTTAATGAAATAATATACGCTATAAAGACATTTGCAAACATATACCACATGTAATTTTTAAAACTTATAATACGCACCTGAAGAAGTCCTCGACGGTGTTAAAACTGGTTATTTCGTTGAGATTGTCGCTCCAGGACTTGCTGCGATCAATCTCCCAGTGCCACAATGTCCAGATGTTATTTAAAGGATGTTTAAAAAGCAATTCGTAGTCTATGAGACGCACAACGCGATTGATGGAAGGCTGCAATTCGTTCAGCTCTTCTTGCTCCAATTCTGCGTTGAAATTGTTAGCCGAACACATTTTTATTTTCTTTGATGCTTTGTCGAAAGTTAAAGACTGAATAATAAAATGAATTTATTTTCTCGCACGTATTTGATACAAGTGACAGCCTTCAGTTTATTGCCCTGCAAGTTATCAATAATAACAAAAACACATTTTTGATACTTTAAGGTGACCATGTTATGGAAAGCTTCAAATCAGTGTTGCTACGGATTTTTCAATCGATAAAATTTACTGATTTTAGGCTGATTTGTAAGAATAAAATTTATTCTAGTTTTATCCAATGACGCGAAATAAAAAATAGTGTGACCAACTCAAGTTTGAGCGAAACCGAGAAATTTCATGAAAAAAGTACTAAAATATAAGACGATTAATAGTGTAATAGATAATTATATTTGAATCTATTTTTCTGTTACTTCTTTTTTTTTCAATATTTCCACATTGAATGCACAAGTCATTAAAGTAAATCCACCGTTTGAAAAACCAAAGAAAGATCTTGATCTATAATCTACAATTAGAAAATCATTTGAGTTACATACAAATTTGCATTTTACAGACAATTTTCCAAAAAACTTGAAAATGACCACCAAAAAATTGGCTTGTAACTTGCCACACCTGCAAAAATCGCCGAAAATTTAAGAAAACTCAAAGAAATATGCATGATTGATAAAATTTATTATACAGAAGAATTTTTAAGCAAGAATTTTTTTTTTTTGGCTTATCGGTATTAGGGAGCTATATGATATAGTCAACCGATTTTATCAAATTTGACACAGTGGTACCTTGAAAAAGATCTGGATGCCGAATTTGGTTCAAATATCTTTACAAACATGCGAAACACAAAGAATTTTGTATAAAAAATGGCGTACGTAAAGTCGGGCGCGGACGACTTTGAGATACCCTGTACCACTAGCTTGAAATAAAATCCGGTTCCTTCATAAAAAACTAAAAACAGAAGAATTTTTAAGAAAAAAAAATTTTTTTTTGACCAATCGTTCCTATGGGAGCTATATGATATAGTCAACCGATTTGGATTAAATTTAGTACAGTGCTTAGGAACTATAAAAAACTCACGAATATCAAAATTGGTTTCAATATCTCAATAAACAAACGAAACACAACAAATTTAGTTAAAAAATCGATTTTTTGAAAGATCGGCCCTATGGGAGCTATTTGATATAGTCAACCGATTTTGTTCAAATTTGGCACATTGCTTGAGTGCTCCAAAACATTTCCAAACGCCAAATCTAGTTACGATATCTTTATAAACAAACAAAATATAGAGAATTTTGATTTCAAAAAGTTATTTTGGCCCATCGGTCCTATGGGAGCTATATGATATAGTCAACCGATTTTGATGAAATTTGGTACAGTACTTGAAAGCCATAAAAAAGTTTCAAACACCAAATTTGGTTACGATATCTTCATGAACAAACGAATTATCCATTTAAAACTTTTTTTTTATCGAGGTCGTCCCAAACACCCATATGGGAACTATGTAATTTATCTCCGATATCAAAAAAATACAATAAACTTGTGTCCTTTGGAATAATATGGGATATAATGTAAAAGTTTGGTTACTCTAGCTCTAACCATCTCTGAGATAAAGGCGTTCAAACGGACAGACGGACATGGGTATATTGACTTCTCTATTCACCCTGATCATATTTTAGGTAACTTTGGGGTGTCTCCCACGACTCCTTCTATATGTTACATACATTTTCGGCTTGCACAAAGTTAATATACCCTTAAAACCGTAGAGTAAATCCAAACCCGGAGGGTAAATGTATTATTACACCTTTAGCTGGAATCACGACAGTACGACAGTAATTACACCGGGCCTTTGAGAAAACTGGCCCGAGGCGAATCCCTCCCTTCCCCCGCCCACTAGACGGACCTGCAGTTAGCATTAATAGTTCGTATATCATAAATGTAATAAGAAAAAATTTTTAATTTTGTCAACATAGTTTGTGTTTTTAATATTGAGAGAAATTGTTTTCAGAGCGTTTTTTTTGTTGTTGTCAGAACTCAAGAATTTTTAGCATCACATTAGCGCCTGATTTTAGATACATGGATTCTACAACAAAAATTTTTAACTCAAGACTGTTCAGCATGGTTTAAGGAACATTAGCGCTTGATTCTAAATAGTTTGTAGGACAGGAATTCTTAATTTGAGAATTTTTATAATTATTTTAAGAAGTGCTTTTAAAAGTTATTTCGTATGCAGAAGTACAAGAATCTTTAGGACTAACAGTGAGATTGAAAGTACATACTTTTTCTTCTAAGTTCTTCAAATTTAACTAAAATGTGTTTTTTTTCTGAGTGACTTGCATTCACTTGAATGATGCGAAATCAACAATTAGTCCTAAAGACAGCGCTATATATGGACAGCCTTGACCACATCCACCCGCCCACTTATCCAACCGTCTACAGAAAATAAAATAAGTTAGCTCATCAAAATATTTATTTTATATTTTAATATTTTTTGGGCCTTTGCAACTATCATTCCATCCTTGAAGCTATAAGACTGAAAAGTTGATACGTCTATTTAGCCGGATCCTTGTCTGTACAATGTTCTAAAATAGTTGCTCGCCCGTCTGAATGTATTTTTAACAAAAACGAAACCAAAATCGAACAGAAAAACATAGAAACTTCTCAAAGACTTTACTGCAGCACGGTTATAGTGAATTCCTCCTCTGGAGCAATAAGATACTCAAATTTTTTCGTTACTACACGCATATAGCAAAGCTTATCAGTCGGATCCAGATCTCGAATGCAACTCTGAGCCGAGCTTACCAATACTCCATGCAAATTCTTAACTATGGCCTGGGCGCTGTTATTATCGAGTGAAGAATCGGCCACGGTATTGGTGGCATTATCGGAAACCACATAGCCCTGAGTGTTCGCCGTAATGCGCGCCGTATTATGATAGTTTGCACGTACAACCTCCTCGAGCGCGCGATTCATCTTGGAACAATGTATTAAATTCTTTTATAAATTTTTTTTATTTTACTAAATTTTATTTTTGGATTTTTTCGATGTGCTCTAATGAAGCGTCAGAGTGAATTTAAAAATGTTGACATTTATTTTGGGGGTATAGTATTTTAGAGACTGCTTTGATTGAATATTTAGTAAATTCTGTTTAAGTGAATTTCTAAGCTTAATTCTATTGATTTTAAGCCAATTTCTTGTCTTAGATGAAAGAAATATATTTTTTTTTCTAAAGACTAGCGTTTATAATAAACTTACTCATTAATGCCCAACAAAATGCGTCCTTGTTCAGATACTTCAGTTCCTTTTCACGTGACTTTGGGGGTTTTTCGATTTTTACACACCTCTCACAGAATTAAAGCTATCCACAGATATTTTTTAAAAAACCTTGCTTGTTATTACTACACTGGTTTACACGAAAAATTAACCTTCGTAAAAAGAATATTTTTAGAGTAATTTCGGATCGAGAAACACGAAAATTATATTCATTTTTTCATTACCATTTTCAAGATTTTTTCGATAAACATTGTTTTGCGCACTTGTATTAGCTATTCCTTAATATCCCTGACATGAAAGATGATCTATAGGTGCTCTTTACAGTGATATATGAAATGTGCAGATTAAGTAAAAAGTTACAAGCAACCAAAGTAAAAAAAAAACAATTTTCAAGCATTTTTCAAAATTACCAATTTCAGCATGGTTTTTACCAGGGACCGTAATTCTTATAATATTTAAAATAAAGATTATGAAGTAATTATTTTTTTTTTATATTTTTATTCAAATCAAATTTTAATTGGTTCAAAAGATATTTAAATTCTATTTTTATTTTCAATTTTTAAAATAAAAATTACGTCATAACTTTTATTTATGATTTTTATTATAAAAATTGCAGAGTAACTCTTATTTTCAATTTTAAATAAAAACTGTTCTTCTTCTTCTTATGTGGCCATAACAACCTGATTACCGGGCTACGGCCTGCCTTAAAACGTCTCTCCAGGCGCCTCTGCATTGCGCGCGCCTTCTCCAGTTGGTCACACCGAGCGAAGACAGGGCCCCTTCCACTTGGTCTTTCCAACGCAGACACGGTCGTGCTCTCCACCGACGGCCGCTGACTACCGCATCGAACACACGTTTAGCTGGAGCATCCTCGTCCATCCTAACGACATGTCCGAGCCAGCGCAGCCGCTGGATGTTGATACGCTGAGCAAATTTCATGTCGTTGAAGAGCTCATACAGCTCCTGGTTGGTACGGATGCGGTAGTCATCGCCAACTCGAATAGGACCAAAGATCCTGCGCAGTACTTTCCTTTCAAAAACTCCCAAGGCAGCTGCATCAGTAAGCGACACAGTCCAGGCTTTCGCGCCGTAAAAAAGCACTGGAAGGATGAGTGCCTTGTAGAGTGATAGTTTTGTCGCGCGAGAGAGGTCTCTACTACTCAATTGCCTATTGAGACCGAAATAGCACCTGTTGGCAAGAGTGATTCTGCGCTTGATCTCCAGGCTGACATCGTTGTCGGTGGTAACGGCGGTGCCAAGGTAGATGAACTCCTTGACAACATCGAAAGTATAGCTGTCGGCCGTAATTAGGGACCCAAGCCGCCGCACGTCCCTACTTGTCGACAGCATATACTTCGTTTTGCCCTCATTTACCGCCAGACACATTTTCGCAGACTCCCGTTCGATAGCACTGAAGGCCGCGGTGACATCTCGCTTGGTACGCCCAATGATGTCGATGTCGTCGGCGTACGCAAGGAGCTGGACAATCTTGTAGTAGATAGTGCCATTGCGATGCACGCCGGCCTTCCGCAGAACGCTCTCCATGACGTAGTTGAAGAGGTCGCATGATAAGGGGTCGCCTTGTCTGAAACGTCGCACGGTATCAAAAGGTTCGGAGAGGTCCTTTCCTACCTTGACGGAGAAGCAGGAATTACTCAACGTCATTCTGCAAAGCCTTATCAGCTGCGCAGGGATACCGAGCTCAGACATTGCGGCATATACGCGATCTCTTATTGGGCTATCGAAAGCTGCTTTGTAGTCGACGAACAGGTGGTAAGTGTCGACTTGATGCTCCAGGATTTGGCGCAGGGTGAATATCTGGTCGACGGTGGACTTGCCAGGTCTGAAGCCGCACTGATAAGGTCCAATCAGTGCCTTGGCGAGTGGCTTCAGTCTTTCACAGGCTGAAGGTCCGGCTGCAGGCTGATGCTCCGGGCTTAAAACCTTCGGTCAGACGCTTGAAGTTCTTGAAAAATTTTTGAGCATCATTCCTGCTGCTACACATCTCGATTTCCTCACGCTCACGCCTTTCCTGCTCCCTCTTCTTGCGTCTGAAAAGGCGTCTCTCCTCCCTTCTCTTCTCCCTGTAGTCCTCAACGATGGCTCGCGTAGCGGCAGTCTGCAGCGTACGTTTGTAGGCGGCGTTTTTCGCTACAGTGGCCGCGCGACACTCCTCATCGTACCATTGGTTTCGTTTTGGTGGGCGCTCGAAACCAAGGACGGATTCCGCTGTAGCGCGTAGGGAGTGGGAGATGTTGGCCCATAGTCCACCAATGTCATCGGAAGTAGATGGGGGTTGACGGAGCTTGTCTGAGAGTTGAGCGGAGAATGACTCGCCGTCTCGTTGTGATCGCAGCTTTTTGACGTCCAGCTTTCGCTGCGCACTAGAACGCGCTGTTCGCGATGCACTTATGCGCAATCGCACCTTGGTTGAGACAAGGAAGTGGTCCGAGTCCACATTTGGACCACGAAAGGTGCGCACGTCTAGCACGCTGGAAGCATGCCTTCTGTCAATCACAACGTGATCAATCTGGTTGCGGGTCGACTGATCGGAGGACAGCCAAGTGGCTTTACGAATCTCGAGATGCTGGAACCTGGTGCTACAGACTACCATGTTTCGCGCCGCGGCGAAATCGATCAGCCTCAGACCGTTGGGCGAAGTGGTCTTGTGGAGGCTGAACTGTCCGACAGTGTGACCAAAGATACCTTCTTGCCCGACCTTCGCATTGAAATCCCCGAGGACGACTTTGATGTCGTGGGCCGGGCATTTGTCGTACAGGTCCTCTAGTTTCGCGTAGAAGGCATCCTTGACCGCATCGTTCTTCTCTTCCGTCGGGGCGTGCGCGCAGATCAGGCTTATATTGTTGAACTTGGCCTTGATTTGGATTGTGGCTAGCCTTTCGTTCACTAGAGTGAACCCAGAGACGTGGTGACGAAGCCTCTTGCTAACCACGAACCTGCACCCGACTTTGCGCCTCTCCGCATGGCCGCTGTGGTAGATGTCGCAGTGTGCTTGCCTTTTGCACCCTTGTCCTATCCACCGGATTTCCTGGATGGCGGTGATGTCAGCCCTACATTTGTTGAGGACGTCCGCCAATTGGGCAGAGGCACCATCCCTATAGAGGGTCCGGATGTTCCAGGTGCATACCCGTAAATCGTTGTCCATTATTCGTTTGCCGTGGTCGTCAACATAAAAAGGAGTCCTTTCCGAGGCTTGTTTCTTGACCTTCACTGAATAAGTGTTTTTTTACGTGGCGGGTTCCTAGCCCTGCGCCCAACCCAGAGCGCCGCACATATTGGTTCACAGACTGGCGGGTGCTAATCTGCTATCCAGAAGGGGCCACGAGGAGGCTGTGTGTCAACTTGGATAAAGCAAGGAACAAGGATCGTTCTGGCGGCCGCCGTGTTGACCACAATTGGATACTTTGCCTTGTATGCGATATCCCTTCCTTCCTTATTGATATAAATTAAAAATAAAAATTTATTCCATTTTTTGTAAGGTCCTTTAAAAAAAAATTATATATTGCTGCATGGACTTTCATATAAACCACTTTTTTCGCTTTGATTTTGTTCATAGCCATAACTCTTATTTGCGAACCCTGATAAATAGAAAAACTACCCTAATTCTTTAAAATATTTTTAACAATTAATTTATTTGTATCTAATAAAAAAATTAAAATAAAGCAGCTTCTTTAGATCTGCTAAGTATCAGCTAAAAAATAAGCCCAAAAATATACAATTTGTTTGTTGTTTTTAAAGTTTGTTAACCTTTTAATAATACAAAAGCTTTATCACAAGCCCTTATTTATGGTAATAATTTATATATACATAGAACTCATAAAATCGCATTTACTGGAAATAATCAATGCTAATATATTTTTTTTAACTGATGTTAATGCCTAAACTCAATTGACAGCAGCATTCCGATTTCAAATTTAATGCAAATTAATTTGAAATATGAGCCATGTCATTGCTTTCAACTTTAGCCTAGATTTATGTATATATAGAATATATATATATATATATATAGTAGGTACAAATATGTAGCTACATATTTTACATATTTCATGCATCGAGAGTCGCCATTTTGAAAACTTTTGCTGCCACATCGTGCGTAACAAAAGAAATTTGTCAATGTGGCAAGGACGAACGTGGCTCCAACCGCAGATGAAATGAGATACGGACACACCCGAAATTGAATTGATGCGGAAGTCAATGAAAACAAAAGATGACACCTTTAAAAGTGTGAGAAAAAAAAACGACGAAATAAAGAAAAAAAGGAAAAGCTGAAAACAATGCATAAAGAAGAGAAAAATAGAAAACAAAATCAATTTGGCTGCCGACAATTGAATTTTCATTATATTTTGGCTTGTTTGCTTTGTTGGCGTGGCAAATTTAATAACGCGCATACGCCAGGTGGGCCCCAACCAAAAATAGTACTTCTAAATTTATACGCATAAAATAGATTTTTGGCCAGAATGAAAATAGCCAAAAGAATCAGCAAATGTCACAGTCTGGATTTAAGTCAGCATACAAAAATTTAAGCCCCTGCCACATGTTGATTTTTATTAATGTCCTTCAGTGTTGGTTAATGCAAAAATATGCTGTTTGCCACTTTGACACTGCTCATATGTTAATTTTGTATTCATGTGCATATCATACATATGGTATATATGGTAGAGCATACAGCATACGATATATAGAGCTTACCATCATTAACTAAGTATTTGCAATTCATGAGGTTTTATGTATAGCATTTCATTATTGTCTACAACTCGATTGCTTTCATCTGTGCGAAACCCAACACCTGCTCTCTGCTCTCAGCAACCATCCAGCCAGCCAGCCACAGGTGACAGGACCAAACACAATTCATTCAACTTTAATCAAACTGTGTGTGTAGCCCCCCCCTATCCTGTTGCAGTTTTTTCTCTTTTTTATTTTTTGGGAGTAAGTGTATGTACATATGGATATTTATTTGGCTGATTCGAACGGATATTTTGTAATCTTTCCTATAGGAGCTATATGATATAGTCAACACATTTCGATCGAATTTGTTACACTGCTTGAAAACTATAAAAAATTTTCGAATGCCTAATTTGGTCACGATATCTGCTGGTATATCGACCTCTCTAGTCCCACTGATCATATTTTAGGTAACTTTGCGGTGTCTTCGATGACTCCTTCTACATGTTACATACATTTTCGGCTTGCACAAACTTAATATAATGCAAGTATAAAGAATTTTTTTTTTTCCGAAAAGGGTACCTCACAGAGAGGGTGGGCACTGTGACCAAACAATCTTTTGTACCATATCCTAAGGTTAAAACCAAAGACTTTCCGCTTTCCTCATGAATAGCAATAGGTCTTTTGTTGGTGTTGACCTGAGATGGAAGGGACTAATATGTTCCTTTCCCATGTGACAGGCTCTGTCCCATACCAGTGCTGGGCATTCACAGAGTATATGTCTGGTGGTTTCATCGTCTTCTAGACAGAGCCTGCTCTCTGAAGAGTCCGATAGGCCAATTTTCTGTAGATGATATCTAACAGTGTGGTGGCCAGATAGGTAAGCTACCAGGAGCTTTAGGTCAGCTCTGCCAACACCTTTTGTCTTGATTGCATCCAGCGGCTTGACAAACACTTTTGCTTGACAAAGCAACGGAAGGGAGAACCAGTATCTCCTATGTTTTCCTGCGGCCCATTTGTTTATCATGGTTTTGTTCGTGGACCAACCAATACCACAAAACGGCGCAGGAGATGTAGTCTGGGTGGAGGCACACTGTCGTGCTAGATCGTCAGCGATCGCGTTACCATCCACTCCCGATTATCCAGGCACCCAACATAGCACGACTTTGTTCCGGGTGGACAGGGTTTGGATGTAGTAATAGCATTCTGTAACCATCCGGGAGGAGATGCTCCAGGAAGACAATGCCCTAATGGCAGCTTGGCTATCTGAAAAAATTCATATGTTTGCGCCCCTAGTTCCCTTGAGAAGAATATTAAAGACGCAGATCTCTATGGCATGAATCTCCGCTTGAAAGTAATAGCATTCTTTAACCATCCGGGAGGAGATGCTCCAGGAAGACAATGCCCTAATGGCAGCTTGGCTATCTGAAAAAATTCATATGTTTGCGCCCCTAGTTCCCTTGAGAAGGATATTAAAGACGCAGATCTCTATGGCATGAATCTCCGCTTGAAAGACGCTGGCCAGCTGCCCATTGCGGTAGAGATTCTGGTGTTGTGTCCAACGATTCCAACACCTACACCCTGCTCAGTTTTGGACCCATCCGTGAACCATTGTCGCCATCGGGGGTTTCCACAGGGGCTGCCATCATCCCAAGTCTCCCGACTAGTGAGAAGAGATCTAAATTTTCTGTTATGGAAAAGTTCCGTGATCATAAGATCTGATCTAGAGCAGATCAATACGTCAGGAAGGGAATAGATAAGTGCGGCATGATCAGTGTCACTTGCTAAGAGTCCAGATGTGATCGGGATACTTAGTAAAATCGGCATGGCTGACTTTTTGATGAAAATGTGCTGTGGTGTGAGTCCAAGAACTGACTCCATGACAGCTGTCGGACAGGTACGCATAGCTCCCGAGAGGGATATGCATACTACTCTTTGAATCTTGCTGCTTTTATTGATGGCCACATTTTGCTGCTTCTTGGGCCACCACAGAAGGGCTGCATGTACTTTATACAAGAGATAAATTTATTTTATTTTTTTGATATCGGGAATATATTATATAGTGTCCATACGTTTGTAGACACGGTATCCAATGGAGACTTTTTGAGAGGCTAAGCCATTTGGATTATGCTGACGATATCTGTTTCCTGGCAAGTATCAACAGCGGGATGAACGAGATGTGTTAATCACTGCAAGTGAATGGAGAGATGGCTGGTCTTAGGATCAACTGCAGCAAAACCAAAATAATGCACACTGGCCGCTCAGCACATCAGCCCATTGAGGAGGTCAAACAGTTTATCTATCTAGGAAGTTCTGTATCGTGGATTCTACGACAAAAATTTTTAACTCAAGACTGTTCAGCATGGTTTAAGGAACATTAGCGCTTGATTCTAAATAGTTTGTAGGACAGGAATTCTTAATTTGAGAATTTTTATAATTATTATAAGAAGTGCTTTTAAAAATTATTTCGTATGCAGAAGTACAAGAATCTTTAGGATTAACAGTGAGATTGAAAGTACATACTTTTTCTTCTAAATTCTTCAAATTTAACTAAGATGTGTTTTTTTTTCTGAGTGACTTGCATTCACTTGAATGATGCGAAATCAACAATTAGTCCTAAAGGCAGCGCTATATATGGACAGCCTTGGCCACATCCATCCGCCCACTTATCCAATCGTCTACAAAAAAAAAAATAAGTTAGTTTATCAAAATATTTATTTATTTTATAGCTTAATATTTTTTGGGCCTTTGCAACTACTATTCCATCCTTGAAGCCATATGACTGAAAAGTTGATTCGTCTATTTAGCCGGATCCTTGTCTGTACAATGTTCTAAAATAGTTGCTCGCCGGTCTGAATGTATTTTAAATAAAAAACGAAACCAAAATCGAACAGAAAAACATAGAAACTTCTCAAAGACTTTACTGCACCACGGTTATAGTGAATTCCTCCTCTGGAGCAATAAGATACTCAAATTTTTTCGTTACTACACGCATATAGCAGAGCTTATCAGTCGGATCCAGATCTCGAATGCAACTCTGAGCCGAGCTTACCAATACTCCATGCAAATTCTTAACTATGGCCTGGGCGCTGTTATTATCTAATGAAGAATCGGCCACGGTATTGGTGGCATTATCGGAAACCACATAGCCCTGAGTGTTCGCCGTAATGCGCGCCGTATTATGATAGTTAGCACGTACAACTTCCTCGAGCGTGCGATTCATCTTGGAACAATGTATTAAATTCTTTTACAAATTTTTTATTTTTTACTAAATTTTAGTTTTTGGAATGTGTTCCAATGAAGCGTCAGAGTGAATTTAAAAATGTTGACATTTATTTTGGGGGTATAGTATTTTAGAGACTGCTTTGATTGAATATTTAGTAAATTCTGTTTAAGTGTATTTCTAAGCTTAATTCTATTGATTTTAAGCCAATTTCTTGTCTTAGATGAACTAAATATATTTTGATCTAAAGACTAGCGTTTATAATAAACTTACTCATTAATGCCCAATAAAATGCGTCCTTTTTCAGATACTTCAGTTCCTTTTCACGTGACTTTAGGGGTTTTTCGATTTTCACACACCTCTCACAGAATTAAAGCTATCCACAGATATTTTTTAAAAAACCTTGCTTGTAATTGCTACAGTAGCTTACACGAAAAATTAACCTTCGTAAAAAAGATATTTTTAGGGTAATTTCGGATCGAGAAATACGATAATTACATTCATTTTTTCCTTACCATTTTCGAGATATTTTTCGAAAAATATTGTTTTGCGCAATTGTTTTAGCTATTCCTTAATATCTTTTTCATGTCACTTGCTAAGAGTCCAGATGTGATCTGGATACGTAGTAGACTCTGCATGGCTGACTTTTTGATGAAAATATGCAGTGGTGTGAGTCCAAGGACTGACTCCATGACAGCTGTCGGACAGGTACGCATCGCTCCTGAGAGAGATATGCATACTTGTCTTTGAAGCTTGCTGCATTTATTGATGGCCACATTTTGCTGCATGTTGAGCCACCATAAAAGGGCTGCATATGTGACGATAGGCCGTTCCATCATACGGTACATCCATTCTATAATATGAGGGCTGAAGTCCCATGTGCTGCCAAAGAATTTTCTACAGGCCCACATGGCTCGAGTAGCTTTGAAGAGCACTTGTTCTAAGTGGGAGTTCCAGATGAGTCTTTTGTCTAGGACCACACCTAGATATTTGACCTGGTCTGAATACTCCACCTCAGTGTTGTTTATAGAAAGGTTTTGAAGCTTCATGTTGTATCTCTTCGTGGAGGGAACAATCACAGCTTTTTGGCGGTTGATGCTTAGACACCAGTTAAGGGTAATTTGAAGAGCATTATCCATCATCTCCCTGATGGTGCTCTCGTATTTACCCGTCACTATGATGGCCAGGTCGTCTGCGTACCCAATGACCTTATAACCAAGCCTTGTCAGCTTAATTAAAAATTCATCGATTACTAGAGACCATAGCAAGGGAGATAACACACCTCCTTGTGGACAAACCTTTACAGCTCTTATGCTGACTGTTGTACCGTCTAGAGATGAAGTTATGTCCCTCTGTCGGAGCATGGATTCAATCCATGCGGTCACATTTGGTTCTATGTTTTTACGGGCCAACGCTCTAGAGATAGAACCAAAGTCAGTGTTGTCGAAAGCTCCCTCGACATCCAGGAATTCGCACAAAGTTATGTTCTTGGAGTCGAAAGCATTTTCAATCTTTCTGACTAGGTGGTGTAAGGCAACCTCTGTTGACTTTCCTTTGGAATATAGTATAAGTATATAGTATAGTAGGGTATAAGAATTCATAATCAGCCGTGTTTCGGAAAACAAAATAACTAGCCCGAACAATTTTATTCGAATTCGTGTTTATGTGCTCCGGAAAACGATTTTTTTTTTGTGCTTTAATTATTAGAAAGTGAAATATTAAAAAAACCACACACAAAAGCGCCCTCTGGTGGAGCTGAAAAACAAAAATAGGTGTCAAAAATGGTTTCCTCGAACCCAAAAACACATTTGACTGGAGAAAAAACAGCGTTTTTTCTTGCCTTGTCTCGAAAAAAAATCTATTTTGAAAAATTGGGCAACCCAAAATTTAAAGCAATAGTTTCTTGAGAAAAATTTCTTAGAATGACCAAAAGAATCAAAATCATTGATAACCTTTATACCAAAAAAAATTTATCCACCCTAAAAAAATATTAGTTTTGGTTTGAGTCAGAAAAACTTTAAGTTGGCATAAATGTTATCTAGGCATGTCAAAGAATATAAAAGTACGTACACTTTTCAACCTATTTTGGCATTTCGTTTTAATTACCCCTGAAACAAAAAAATTCTGTTTTAAATGACATAAAAAATTCGTTTTGGTCAAATTGGGAACACCAAATATTCGGTTTTAAATCCGTATAAAATGTTTGGGGGAGTTTTGCGCTGCACGACTAAATTTTATAATTTAAATTTTTAAATTTATTATTTATTAGCTTGCTAAATTTTAATGTCGAAGATCGAAAACTTATCTCAGTAATATTTGGTCAGTATAAAGAAATTTCCAGTCTCATCAAATCAACACATGGATCTTAGAGAATTTGTTTCATATCGCCATTATAGATCCCAAAGGGACCACCTCAAACAGAACTAAATCGCTTTTAGTATTGGGAATATAAATGAGTTCGAATTGGGGCTTATTTTTAGAAAAAAAATTTAAAAAATTCAAAATAGTGTCCATCCATAACCGCTGCTGTGCCCATCTTTCAGACAATTTGCTGATTCCATTACGAAAGAACAATGTATCTTTTACGGCTATCCACGAATTCACGCATTTTTTGGTACCGCTGCTTAGACAAGTCACGACTCATATGCCGGAACAAGTGGTTATCAGAAGAAGCGGGGTCTAGGGAATACATCGGGTAGCGCGGCACAATCCGTTTTAATGTTTCCAAGTATGTTTTAGCCGGCTTTCATTAGGATTCAACAGCTCTCAGTACAACTCACCAAGTTGATTCCTGCAGATACAGAGCATTAGCGTAGAGGAATGCCATTCGTCTTTGCTTCTTCTTTCATTATCGACTCCCAGTGGAGCATAGGGCCACAGGTTTCATTCATCGTAATGTCTTCGCGTGGATTTGGCGTCTCCAAGATCCTTGTGCTGAGGCAGGAGGGTTTCTCGTATTAAGACGATAACCTCTTGGAGTAGTGTTTCCATTGGTGTTACTTTCCATGCTTAAACATCGATTGGTGCTAAAGTCGATGGGTGATGAATCCAAGGACGATAGGCATAGCACCTTTGTAGAGCCAGCCGTTCGATCCGAGACAGACGCCCAATTGCAGCCGCTTCTAACCTGGCGAGCAGACATTACAAATTACGCAAAGATTGATTGACGATGGAATTCATCCGCCTTTTAATACGTACACTCTTTAACCCTTAGACCAAGTATGTTGGAATGGCCTTAAAAATGAGAGCTCCCTCTCTTGTTAGACCTGACCAAGACTTCCACACGGGTATCTTCATCAAGGTTGCTCAGGTTATCAAGGTGCACCACTTGGAGGTAAGAGTAAGAATGGAATGCTGAGTCTGCCGATAACAGGATACTTTCGGAGACATCCAGCACCCCAGGAGCAGAATCTTTGCAGTTGATGTTAATATAAGACCAGCTGGTCCCCATGATATTTTTTGCTTTGGATTATCATAAAAGATTCATTTTCATCACCAGTAACAATACGATGCAAAAATACCTTCCAACGTCTCTCGGCTTCAATATGCAAGGGACTTAAATTCCTTGATTTTGGAGCATTTACAATACTCCCAAACGTTGCAAAATGGCCGCTTGAGTCAATCTCAACGATTTTTCACACACTTCTGGCATTTGACACGAATTTTGTTCGATGAATGTCTTCAATTCTTCATCCTCAAACTTATTTGGTGTTCCAGCTCGATTTTGTGCTTCCAAGGGATTGTCTTTCACACATTGCAAACCACTTCTGGTTCATTCGTATAGACAATTTTCTGCGTGTTAAGGTAATGAAAAATAACTTACCGCAAAAACATTTTATCAGCCACAAATCTCGACTTATTCGATTATATAAAAACTTTTTGGAAAGATATACCAATGGAACAATAAGTTTACAAATTCTGATATCTTTCGTAAAACCGCGTGAACTTATTTATACTATTAATATATTGCATAGCTCCCATAGAACTAATTGTTCAAAAAACATGTTTTCAGGGCGTAATTCGTGCAGCAATTGTAACTGAGTTTGGCAATGAAAATTTGTTTGAAACTTACCCTAGGCCGTATTTTATCAAAAGAAACGTTAATAAAATTTATTCTTTTTCTTTATAATCGATACGTTATATATGAATACTATATATAGTAAAATCTTTTAAACAAACTTTGCAGGTAAAAAAAAAATGGTTTCCGAAAAACGCATTTCGTTATTCATATATATTTTGTATAAAATTGATAGTTGCACTTTTTCTCACCCCAAACGGAGTTGATAGAAAATAAAGTAGAGTCCGCTCAGATAAAAACAAAACGTTAAGGGTCATATGCTGTATTATTTTACCAATCAGAACCGTTTAGCGGTGTTCCTTAGAAGTTTATCATTTCCAGGAATGTTGTTATGTCTTGGAACCCATCTAATCGTGGGTATATTTCTGGATCCTTAGTTGTCCAGTGACGTTCTCACTTCTTTGACCAGTCTTGATGTGATCTTGGCTTTGCCTAATGCCTTTATTGCTGCTTGAGTATCAGACAGGATGGAAATATCCTTCTCATGGTAGTTCGTTTGCAGATTGAATTCTGCACATCTTCCAATAGCACAGACTTCAGCTTGGAAAATGCTGGTGTGTATGCCTAGGGGTTCGTATAATTTGGTCCTGGGGTTTTTTTTAAAAAATTCCATTTATTGAAAACTCTTCAACGGAAAATTCTGCTCATTAGTGAGAATTTTGAAATATATATCGAAAAATTTTAATCAATATGGATAGCGCGCTTATATATGGACAACAATTTTTTTTTATAGCTGCGCTGATTTTTTGCGTTCCTATAAGGCCACATGGCGTATACGCAGCCTTTTGTTAGTAAAAATTGCGTATACGTAATATAATATTTTTTTCAAGTCTCATAATTTTTGTTTGCAAACTGAAAATTTGGAAAAGAAATGTGAAAATATATTTGAACGTAACCATGCTGCACATTATTTATTTATATAGCAGATGGCTTAGTTTCATTATGCACAAAGTTACAAATAAATAATTATGTATACAAGGTACAAGTAGTGCTCTGCCTCTGAGCAAGATAAAGAGTATTAAATTATAATTTTCGTTAAAAATATTCGTTTTTAAATAGTTGTAAATGAATTTTATGTAGAAACTGAGCTCAAACTCTACTGAAAAATAAAAATTAATTTTTTTTTTTGTGCTCGTGTGCTCCCATGTAATAAAATGAAAATTTCTCATTTTGTTGTTAAAATAATATATTTTGTAATATTAAATAATAAAGGAAAATAAAAAGTAAACAGCATATAAATAAAACGCTGCGGAGCTGTGGCAACCATGTTAGCTGGTTTGTATCAAACAAAAACAAATTCGCGACAATACAACAGAAAAATTTATCGGAAAAACAAAAGAAATATACAAATCTATCCAAAATAGAAAAGCAAATATAGACAAAATAAAACTGTTTTTTGTAGCAAAAAATTGTCTGATTTCGTTTTCCAGAGCATGGCTGATGCAATCCCTTACGGCAATTAAAGGAAGGTATGGAAATCTCAATAAAAACACCCTAAAAGTAAAAACTGTAAAAAAAGGGATAGTATTAATTTAACTTAAATGTTATTCACTTATTTTTAGGCATTACGAATAAATTTTTTTTATTTTCCTTGCAATACAGAGTTCAGACTTAGTTTATAAAGTTTTCATCTGTGATATTAAATTATAATATAAATATAAGGTTGTCAAAAAAGTCTTGCGGTATTTTTATTGAATTTTCAATTGTTCATAAAATTGGTTATAATAATGCGATTTAAGTCAAATATGCGCCGTTTTGTTCGATGACGAGTTCCCAACGCGATGCCAACTTCATAATGCCCCTCTTATAGAAGCTCGCTTCCCTATTGTCAAAAAACTCGGAGAGCCAATTTTCACAGGACTCTCTTGTGAACAACTTCCGATTACCAAGCGCGTTCGTCATGGACAGAAATAGGTGGTAATCACTTGGTGCGAGATCCGGACTATACGGTGGATGCAAAAGAGCCTCCCATCCGAGCTCCCGGAGCTTCTGGCGCGTCACCAAAGATGTGTGTGGCCTGGCGTTGTCCTGATGGAAGACAATTCGGCCTCTGTTGATCAAAGATGGCCTCTTCTGCATGAGTGCTGCATTCAAGCGTTCCAGTTGTTGGCAGTACAGGTCCGAATTGAGCGTTTGGCCATAGGGGAGCAGCTCATAATGGATGATACCCTGCCAATCCCACCACACAACACACAGAAGAACCTTCCTGGCCGTCAATCCAGGCTTGGCCACCGTCTGGACAGCTTCCCCGCTTTTCGACCACGACCGTTTACGCTTCACGTTGTCGTAAGTGACCCACTTTTCATCGCCAGTCACCATCCGCTTCAAAAACGGGTCGATTTTGTTGCGATTCAGAAGCGATTCGCATGCATCCATACGGTCAAAAATGTTTTTTTGCGTCAAGTCGTGTGGCACCCATACATCGAGCATCTTTTTCAATCCAAGCTTCTTCAAATGGCTTATAAAGGTTTGATGACTCATGCCCAGCTCTTGGCAGATACTACGGCTGCTACTATGCCGGTCTCTTTCGATCAATTCAGCGATTTTATCGCAATTTTCGACAACAGGCCTTCCGGACCGTGGCGCATCTTCGATCACCTCTGCACCAGAACGAAAACGTTGAAACCATCGTTGTGCGGTGGAAATGGAAACTGTATCGGGTCCATAAACTGCACAAATTTTATTGGCAGCATGAGATGCATTTTTGCCTTTATCGTAGTAGTACTGTAAAATATGCCGTATTTTCTCTTTATTTTGCTCCATGTTTGCGACGCTATAACTCACGAACGACTAAAAGCAAACAACAATTAATCAAACACATGTTAGCACGTGAAAAGAGCTTTCCAAAAAGCTCTAGCGTGAACCGATGCGACGAATACAACTAGAACTACGCGCTTGCAAAGACAAGCTTGCGGAAATACCGCAAGACATTTTTGACAACCTTATATATATAGGGGAGGGGGCCCAGTTGTGTCGCAGCTAAATATTTTTGACATGCGGCATGAGAATGACAGTTTGAGCCTTGCCAATCATGTTCGTTTGACGTTCCGCAGTTTTTAGACAGACACCAACGTTAGTAGTCCCATTGTGTATACGCGCACCCAACATCGTGTTGAAAATCGTGCGACAAAATTTATTTTGATTTTTTTCAAAGTACCAAAATTTTGTGAAATTAACAGTGAAAAGGTGAGTGTAATGCATCAAAATATTGTATTTGCCGTATATTTTGTGATTCTATATGGATTTATGTGATTATGTGGTGTCTATAAAAAATTTGCTTGTCATACACAAAATAGCGTCGTGACCCGGTTGTGACTCAGCAGTTATGACGCACATATTGAGACCAGTTTGTCCGAGAATATTCTGGAAGATCCCGATCGGGAAGGTTCTGGAATGTTCCATTTGGTAAAAACACTGATTAAGTAACAATATTGTATCTTGTCTTTCCCGCCGCACTGCAGCCACCGTCTACAGCCACTGGATGTGTCCGTATTTGGCCCAGTGAAGACTTATTATAAGTCACAATGTTCCGCTTGGCAAAGAACAATGCAAATAAGGTAAGAAAACAAAATATGATTTGTGTTATGATTGTTGTTCTAGTTTTCGTGTTTTTTTTTCAACAGGTTTTGGAAATTCGACACATTGCTGGGCTTGTGTGCGCTACATTGGATTTGGCTTTAACACCAAAAATAATTAAGGCGGGCTTCGCTGCAACGGTCATTGCTCCATTCAATCCCGACATCTTCACAGACGCCGATTTTGTTCAAGCTGTTGCACAAAATGAGGAACAAGTTGCTTTTGATGCTGGAATCACCGAAGATGACCAGTGACGTATCGTTTTGAACCATACCATGGATATAGGACGCGGAGAAGAGGTGCTAACATCCGAACCCTCTACCTCACGATCCCTATCTCTAATGTCATTGGTGACCAGCAGTTAATCGATTTTGGATGAGATTGGTCATCTTCAGGCTGCTGCTCCAAAAAAGCCTTCGAATCGTGGACGAAAGCCGATGCAAAGTGCTGAACTGACCTCTCCTGAAAATCGTGCTGTTTTGAAGGAAAAGTCGCCAGCAAAAGCAGCCAAAGGGGCAAAGAAGCCAACACCGCAGAAGCCAACACCGAAGAAGGCAACAACGAAGCGGGCAACACCGAACAACACCAAGCGAGCAACACCATCACGAGCGGCCAAACGCGTCAAACCAACATCACCACCATCTGATGAAGAAACAGATTTTTGCATCATTTGCTTACAGCTGTTGCCGCAGAAATTGACCGCTGCCAACTCGATCAATTGCAATGTATGCAAGCGTCCAGTTCATTTGAAGTGCGCCAAAATGCAGGCAAGTTATTTCACTTGCAAACACTGCGAAAGTGACGTGAACGACGACGAGGAATATATCGATGACGATGATGAATAAAAATCGTTGTCATTTATGGCCATTGAAGGCCATTTTCTTTTGTATTTTTCATTATTTTTGGCATTGAAAGCCTTGATAATAAATAAATCATTGAATCACAACAATTGGTGTGACTTTCATATTTTCTCATTTACAGTGAATTTCTTAAGGTGCGTCACAACTGGGCCACTTTTTTTTCGGCCTAAAAAAGTTATCCTGAAAAAATTTGTTCCACAATTTTTTGAGTAACTCAAATAAACATACTTTCTTTGAAGAAAATTTGCGTTTGGTTAATAGTTAAATGTTCAACTTCTTAATTTTTCATTTTGCGTAACTGACGAAAAAATTTAAATTTTTTTCAAAACCCGCGTCACAACTGGGCCCCCACCCCTAATAGAATAAGAGTCGGTCTAAATTAAATCTTGTAAATAAAATCTAGAAATAAGCCATTAGAGTTATAAAAGGCGGGGAAAAAAGAACAAAAAACCCTTTAAGATAGTATTAATACTCAACGTTATGATAGACCTCGTTCTATACTCATTCTACCATGATTCTGCCAGTGAAATTAATGCGATAAGTCTCGAGGAAGTTTATAATTATAAAATTTTTAACCGCCTTAAAACAGTTTTCCTATTTTGCCAATAGGGCAATAAGTAAAAAAAGTTCCTAAAATGTATTAAGATTATATTTGAAAATAAAAAATTGTTAAAAAAAAATCAAAAAATTCTAATAAAACACATAATCTGGTCACATTTAGCTTCGCTGTTAAAATAAGTCAACATAACGTATAGATAATTTAATTATGTAATGTTTGGTTAGATGTATTGCGTATACGTAATTTTTTGTAAAATTACATTATTCTGTAATCTGTACAGCGTTCCAGATTTGTATCAGAATTCTTTGAAGAGAAGCATCGCTTTGAGCTCTGTGCTCTGCTGGGAGTAAAAGGAAATAATCATCCGCAAATATTTATTTACCTGGTTTTTATTACATAATTAATTTTCCCTTACATTGTTTATTATTTTTAACCAAAAGTTAAATAAATATTAAATTATAGTCAGTTAAATTGTGTTGTTTGTGCGGTTAACATGTTCGCAAGGATAATCGATGGACGAACCAGACCACTACAACTACAACAACTGTGGTTTTTAACGTCCTGTAGAGCTAGCTAGGGTTGACAGAACTTTGCTTTTTTGCTCGATAAATAAATGTGAGAAAAAAAAAGAGTAAAGACCTCAAAAAAGCCAGAAAAAAAATTCAATAAATAACAAAAGAAGAAGTCCAAAGATAAAGATTGACCATCCTAGGTAATATTATCTTAAAAATCTGGGACAGATGAACCTATGTCTGTATCCATTTCTTTTGTCCTTATTTTTTTTATGAAAAACTTAACTTTTATTGTGCCGGCTGGGATCAAATTTCATATTATTTTATGCTACTGAAAAAACTTAAGAAATTTTTGCCAATTATGGATTTAGTTCAGAACGGCTTCGCTTTAACTTGCAACAAATTTATGAACACAAACAAATTTCCTTAATTCTGGGTATTCTTTTTACTTTTTGACTTCCTGCCGAGTGACTCCAAGTTTTTAAATAATTTACTAGCATGGCCACATGCCGCCACAATATACCAAGAATTTTTATCCTGTTTTTGCATACCCTTTTGTATTCTGCTGTCGCCAATCAGTAGCCACAAGGACAATCATATTCCTTTAGACACAGGACGCAAATACGCTCTCAGATTATTCCAGCTAATCCTGCAATTACTTTTGCACAACAACCAACAATACTTGGAATTCCAAATAAATTCGTCAAAGCATGGCAAGTTTACTTTAAGTATATCTGGAATTTGTTGAGTTATTAGGAAATTATAGGTAAGTTGAGTATGTAAAGGCAAATCTGGCTTTGATCATAATTTATGATGCAGCTATCATGATATTTTGGGAAAATTGATAGTCTGCTTGGGAAATAAATAGCTTTGTAAATAAAGCAGATAAAGTTTTATATAACAAACGTATATGGTGGTTAGTAACAAATCATATTATTTATCTGATAATTACACTTATTGGTATATTTGTCAAAAGAGCCCAAAACAGTTTAGAAATAAGCTTAACATATTGTCATCAGAGTCAAGAGATTCCCAAATACACTTTACTAAATATACCGAAAAATACGGAAAAATTAAGCATAAATTCGAAAAAATTATTTTAAGAAGAATGAAAACGTTGCCTTCAGATATTGAGAAACATTGTTTGTTTAAGATAGGGATAGATTCATCTAAAAGTAGTACTTAAAAGTAAAAGTACGTAAAGTCGGGCGTGGACGACTTTGGGATATTCTGTATCACTAGCTTGCAATAAAATCCGGTTCCTTCACAAAAAACCAAAAACAGAAGAATTTTTAAGCATTTTTTTATGGGAGCTATATGATATAGTCAACCGATTTCGATCAAAATTGACACAGTGATTTAATAGCTTAAAAAAGATCTGAATGCCGAATTTAGTTCAAATATCTTTACAAACAGACGAAATACAACGAATTTTGTATAAAAAACGCTTTTTTTGGGCCGATTGCACCGATCTATGGGAGCTATATGATATAGTTAACCGGTTTGGATTAAATTTAGTACAGTGCTTAGGAACTATAAAAAACTATCGAATATTAAAATTGATCCCAATATCTTAACAAACAAACGAAACACAACAAATTTTGTTTAAAAAATCGATTTTTTGGAAGATCGGCCCTATGGGAGCTATATGACATAGTCAACCGTTTTAGTTTAAATTTGGCACCTTGCTTTAGTGCTCTAAAAAAATTTTCAAACACCAAATCTGGTTACAACATCTTTTAAAAAAAAAAACGAAATATAGTGAATTTCGCTTCAAAAAAGTTATTTTGGCCGATCGGTCCTATGTGAGCTATATGATATAGTCAACAGATTTTTATGAAATTTGGCACAGTGCTTGGGAATAATAAAAAATTTGTAAATGACAAATTTAATTACGATACCTTTATGAACAAACGAATTATCCATCTAAAACCTTTTTTTTTTGTCGAGGTCGTCTCAAAGACCCATATTGGAGCTATATAATTTATCCCCGAAATTAAAAAAAAAAAGAAACTTGTCTCCTACGGAATAATATGGGATCTAATGTGAAAATTTTTGGTTACTCTAGCTCTTACCATCTCTGAGATCTAGGCGTTGAAACGGACAGACGGACATGGGCATATCGACTTCTCTATTGATACTGATCATATTTTAGGTAACTTTGGGGTGTCTCCGACGTCTCCTTCTATATGTTACATACATTTTCGGCTTGCACAAACTTAATATACCCTTTGTACCATATGGTATAGGGTATAAAAACTACTGCAAAAGCCATTTCAAACCAATATGCTTTAATTCACATCTAGTTAACACACGTATTGGTATAAAGAACCTTTTCTGATGTCAGAGCACTAATGGAAGATTTCTTAGTATTTTTATTTCTTTTATATATTACGAACATAAACATTATTTTTCTAGATTTTGCTCATGTGATTTATTAAGTTTGATGGCGTAATACGATGGTTTTTCGGACTCGGAACCCACACCATGCAATTTTTTTCGCCGGTTAGGAGTAATTTAATAATTTTAATCTAATTAAACTAGTCGAAAAATTTTTGTCTCAAGAGATAAGATATATATTTTATGTTATGGCAATGTTTCAGAATATTATTTTTCGTACGAGTAGAGTAGACTACCTTTCAAAAATGCGCCGATTCACTAAAATTGGTAAATTTTAAAAAATACTACAGACGAAACTGTATGCCCAAAGCCCCGAAAAACTCAAAATTGTTTTTAATTTTCATACAATTGTCGCTATTTCTTTCAAAAAAAAGTCCCTATATTACATTTTGTCGTTATAAGGAAAAAATCTAAAGATCTAAAGGTACGAGATTAAAGATAGACGTATAAATTCTTCGGCAAAGTTGTTAAGAATTGTTCAAACAATAGTCCCAAGGGCTCGCAAGTCGAATTTTTCGGCTTCATACAAATTGACTTACCATAATATAAGGGACATTATTTTACAAACCGTACGGATTTCGGGAAAAATATAATTTCAGATTTTTAAATTGCGAATATTTTGATATTTTTTATTGAAATTTTCATTGTGGTAAACGGCAGTAAAAGTTAAATAAACAATTGAATGCTTAATATTGTACAATTGTTAACAATAGAAAACATTGTTACTTCATACCTTTTAAAGACAATATATTAACGAACAAAATTAAAAAGAAATTAGACTGATCGGATAAATAGAGCCGGAGATAATCTATTCGACATGTAGTGCTATCGCGCGAACCAGCAAATCTACGAATATTCATAAAATCGTTAAAAAAATGTTTCGGTGAAAAAAAATGATCCTTAAAAAAAATGTTGGTGAGATTTAAAAATCTAAGGTCAAAAAAGGTGTACGATTCGTAAAAGAATGTCCCAAATACACTTCGTAATGTTAGATTGGTTTTGAAGAACAATTTTTAATCATCACACGCGTAAAAATCCGGAAAACCAAACCGAACAATTTTATTCGGATGCATTTTTGCGTGCTCCCAAATCTGAATTTTTCACTGTCGCCATTTACAAAATTTTCCCTTGATCATTGTTCGCACAGCTATACACCTTTTGACGGAAATTATTCATTAGGGAACTTTTTTTTTCAATGTCACATATAATTGGCAGTGCTTCTGAAAAAGAATCCCAAATCACTTAAAGCCTTCTATAAAACTTGGCCCTGTTGTACATGTTTATAATGTCCCATAATTGATTAAGAGACTATATACTCGTATATAGATACTATAATCCACGTTTTTAATGAGTGCGGTTTGTAGACCCTGGGAAAGATTTGCCATATGGCACATGTCTAATGACTTTTAAAATGCTTGTCTAACCAATTTGCAATTATTGAGCTTGTTATTAAGGAATTTTTAAATTAAATAATTGCACTATGAGAATTTTGATTGCGGAAAAACTTAATAAATAAAGTAATTACGGAAAAAATCGATAAAATATTTTTAAGAAGCGTGGGATTGTAATAACAAATGTGTTCATCCTTTGTGGTTTCAAAAAATAAAGTGGTACACAGACGGATAACTCACTGATCAAGGAAGTGGCCTGGGGGAAATAGGACCCAGAACCAAATATTACGAAACCCTAGGCAGTCAGTTACATCAGCATTTTTTAAGCTGAGGTCTGTGCTATTGGAAGCTGTGCAGAATTCAATCCATCCTGTCTGACAGTCAAACAGCAATAAAGGCATTAAGCAAAGCCAAGATCACATTAAGGCTGGTCTAAGAAGTGAGAACGTTATTGGATAACTAAGGATCCAGGAATAAGCTCACGATTAGATGGGTTCCAGGACATAACAACATTCCTGGAAATGTGCTGGCAGATAAACTTTCAAGAACGAATGCAGCAACACCGCTAATCGGTCCTGAACCACACTGTGGGATTGGTAACCACGTGGTACGGGCCTACTAAGAATAGAGAAGAATAACAAACGACTGCTTCACTGGGCACAGATACCAGGGCTTAAACAGTCAAAAACCCTCCTCTCTAACTACATCCGTAAGAGGTTCAAAGTCATGATAACGCATGGAAAGAACACCGCGAGAATCATGACGGACCTTCTGACGGGACACTGTAGGCTTCGCAGCCACCTCAACAAAATTGGCATAGTGAATAGTGGACCATGCCGTTTCTGTAGCACAGAGAAAGAAACTTCTTCGCACATATTATGTGAATGTATGGCAATAGTCGGTAAAAGAAACAAGCTCCTGAGCATGTACGTTCTCCCACCAGAGACCGTAGGTACTATAAGTCCGAATAAAATTCTGCAATACATGCAGGCCTTAGGACTTTTGGGAGAGCTTTAAGCCATTAAGGGGGTAAAATAGATCCACCTGGGTCGCAGTACATTTATCCCAATACGAATAATTACATCCAGGCTGGTCAAAGAAGTGAGAACATCCCTGGATAATTTAGGTTCCAGGAATAAGCTCACGATTAGATGGGTTCCAGGGCACAATAACATTACTGGAAATAAATTAGCTAACAAACTAGCAAGAACCGGTGCAGCAACACCGCTAATCGGTCCTGAACCACACTGTGGGATTGGTAACCACGTGGTACGGGACCAACTAAGAATAGAGGAGAATAAAAAACAACTGCTTCACTGGACACAGAAACCAGTGCTTAAACAGTTAAAAACCCTACTCTCCAACTACAACCGTAAGAGGTTCAATGTCATGGTAACTCACGTGAAGAGCACCATGAGAATCCTGATATGCCTTCTGACGGGTTATTGTAGGCTACGCAGCCACTAGTAGTGGACTATGTCGCTTCTGTAGCATGAAGGAAGAAACTTCTTCGATGGATTATGTGAATATATGGCACTCGCCGGTAAAATAACCAAGCTCCATACGTTCTCCCACCGGAGACCGTTGTTACTATAAGTCCAAACAAAATACTGCAATACATGCAGGCATTAGCACTTTTGGAAGAACTCTAAGCCATGAAGGCGTTACAATAGATCCACCTGGGTTGCAGTACATTTATACACCCAATAATAAAAATAAAATGTGTTCCTTACAGTATAATTTTTAATCCAAACAAGTCGCATTCGTCGAAAAAAATTTAAATGCTGGGTTTCCACTGCGCCATAATTTACTTGCCCATGGCACAGCATGATTACACTGTAAACAGCTGTTGATAGGACAATCAGTCGAAAAAAGTATAATAAATGAAAGAAATACAACATAAATGGTTTGGAAGTAAATTCACCCTTGTTCGAAAATTAACTTTTTAAATGTCTTTAAATGCACTTCCAATTAATTTGTAATTTTTTGACCTACGTTTATGGAAATTAATAAAAGTAAACTTATTTTTTATAGTCTCAAACAGCCCAAAAGCAATACAAATAACTATAAAAAAAAGAGAGACGCCACAGCTTCTCAAGGGTTAGAAGTAAACGAGTGGCGGAGCCCCCTAATTTGTAAGCATTTTAGATTTGCCTGCTTCAACTAATCGCAGGTACATCATTTTATCTATATTACTTAAAGTTGTTATATTTAAAGAAAGGTATATAATAAATAATAACGATTTCCAAGGCTAGTTATAAAGCTAGGCTATTAATAAGGGGTGATTCATAAGGACCTTTCTTTTGATTGATTGGCAAATGCAAATTTCAATGGAATGATGGTATCTTTATTTATGATTTCGAAAGGATATTTTATGGCATTTATTTTTTAAAAATAATCTCGTTCAAATGTTGGCCGCAACTGCGTTTTAAATGGTCCATCCTGAATGTCCAATTTTCCATGACTCGTTCAAGCATTGCCACTGGTATTTGGCCAATAACACGAGTAATGTTGGCTTCCAAGGCCTCAATCGTTGCTGGTTTCTCCACGTCAACTTTTGACTTTACGTAACTCCAAAGAAAAAAGTCGAACGGTGTGATATCGCACGATCTTGGCGGCCAAGGTACGGGTCCCGTACGTGAAACTAATCGCTCACCAAATTCATCTCGCAATAGAGCCACTGTTTCATTGGCAATGTGGACCGGAACACCTTACTGTTGGAACCAAATGTCGTCGAGATCACGGGCAAAATTTTTAGGCTGCAAAAAGTCCGTTAACATGGTCCGATAACGTGCGCACCTTGCTCATTTTTAAAAAAATACGGACCAATGATTCCACCAACCCACAGACCGCACCAAACCGTTGTTTTTCTTGGATGTAATGGCAGCTGGGGAGCCTCTTCGGGTTGATCTTCTCCCCAAATACGGCAATTTTTTTTATTCACGAAGCCGTGGAGCCAAAAGAGGGCCTCATCACTGAACAAAGTTTTGGTCGAAAACAACGGATCTTCATCGATCTTACCAAGAGCCCATTCACTAAAACGGCGACGTGCAGGAAAGTCATTCGGCTTCAATTCTTGCCTGAGTTGAGTTTTGTATGCTTTAAAGCCGAGATCCATATGTAAAATGTCCCAGGTGATTGAATACGACAGGCGAAGTTGTTGCGATCGGCGCCGATTCGATTCCTCGCGGTCATCGTGAACACTGTCAGCTACCGCTCTGACTCTCTTCACTACGTGCTGGATGTGGCCGTTTTGGTCGCGTATCATTAAACAATGAATACTGGGTTTCAAATTTGGTGATGGTGTTACGAATTGTGGGTTCGGTGGGTCGATTATGTTGACCATAAGTCGATCTCAGCGCACGAAAAACATTCTTTGCAGAACGCTGATTTTCGTAGTACAATTGTACAATTTGTAAACGTTGTTCGGGTGTAAGTCTTTGCATGATGATTTGAAAATGAATACTGAACAACTTTGCCTTTGACAGCTGTCATGGATCACGCGTCATCCACACGAAAATTCCTATTGAAAAAAAGGTCTTAACGAATCACCCTTTATATAATAAATAATATCGATTTCTAAGGGTAGTTATAACGCTAGACTATTAATATATGGGTGGAATGCCAACCACGAACCTTTGGATCTATTATGCTATTTATTGAAGAGACTTAAATCTCTCAAATTTTTACAATCTGTGCTCAATGCTTACATGAAAACCATAGAAAGTACCGTATCATATTTTGTAGAAAAACCAAAAAACAACACCCTTTCAATCAGCTGTTCTTTGATTCCAAAGTTGACTTCCAATTGCTCAAAAACCGTATGTTGAATGCAATTTTTTTATTTCAGACGAATCCTTTAGCCATGCAATATGCAGACAAACACAAAGGCAATGTATGCCATTAGGCTTTGTTTTCATTGCAAGAAATTTTTCTTTTCTTTTTTTTACTCAAAAACGAAGGAAATGAACGGAAAACGAGAGACAAGAGACACACACACACACATGCCCATACATGTTTGCATACAAAATGGCGCAAACGTTTCCGTTTTTTGTGAAACATTTTCGGCGCGTTTTTTTGCGCGCGAAATTTTTATACCCTGCCCCCAAAAGGAGTACAAGCGTTTTATGAGTAGAAATTTTTATGCATATTGCGAAATCTAAAAGCTAATTCTAGCTAATTCTACTGGTTGAATATATCATGAGCTTGATATTGGGCTTACAGTTCATAACTTTATTCTGATATACTATTTTCCATTTTCATCAAACTGTTGCTTAAATTATAATTTTTTTGTTTTTTATTACTAAGCAATGAAAACATTTTATTTTCTTAATATACCGGGTGTCCAGATTTAATCTTACACCTGAATTATCTCGAAAAATATTGCTCCGATCAAATTTTGTTTGAAACAAAAGTTTTAGAGTTCAAAGGGGGACGTTCAAAAAAAATATTTTCGAAGGTCGCAAATTCAAAATGGCGACGTTACGATGGCTGACTTATTTTTTTTAAATGGAAACCTAACGTTTTTTTTCGACAAAACAATGCATTGCGTTAAAAGTAACAACTTTTGTAGGAAAAATTTTTCGATTTAGATAGTAGTTTTCATGTCGGAACTCCATTTTGCTCCCATAGGAACGATCGGCCAAAATAACTTATTTAAAGCAAAATTCGCTATATTTCGGTTTTTAATAAAGATATCGTGACCAGATTTGGCGTGTGGGTATTTTTAAGAGCACTTAAGCAATGTGCCGAATTTGAACAAAATCGGTTGACTATATCATATGGCTCCCATAGGGCCGATCTTCCAAAAATCGATTTTTGAACAAAATCTGTGGTGTTTCATATCAATATCAAATTTGGTCCCAATATCTTAACAAACAAATGAAACACCACAGATTTTTTTCAAAAATCGATTTTGTGGAAGATCGGCCCTATGGGAGCTATATGATATAGTCAACAGATTTTGTTCAAATTCGGCACATTGCTTAAGTGCTCTTAAAAATACCCACACGCCAAATCTGGTCACGATATCTTTATTAAAAACCGAAATATAGCGAATTTTGCTTTAAATAAGTTATTTTGGCCGATCGTTCCTATGGGAGCAAAATGGAGTTCCGACATGAAAACTACTATCTAAATCGAAAAATTTTTCCTACAAAAGTTGTTACTTTTAACGCAATGCATTGTTTTGTCGAAAAAAAACGTTAGGTTTCCATTTAAAAAAAATAAGTCAGCCATCGTAACGTCGCCATTTTGAATTTGCGACCTTCGAAAATATTTTTTTTGAACGTCCCCCTTTGAACTCTAAAACTTTTGTTTCAAACAAAATTTGATCGGAGCAATATTTTTCGAGATAATTCAGGTGTAAGATTAAATCTGGACACCCGGTATTACTTTGCTTTGGAATACTTAATTGATATAGGGTGCCATTTTTGAGCATACAAAATTTAGTTACGTCGCTAATTTCGTTCAAAAAAAAAAAAAGACTAGTGTGAATTCATATCAAAAGAAAAGTTTATTTTTATTTTCAACCAATTGCCTATATCTGGTGGGGAGCTATCATTCGAAAAACACCAAATACCATTTTCAACTTTATACAGGCACTGCAATTGAAGTTAAATTAAGCAAAGTTTAATTGACTTATTTGGATCGTCAAGTAGCTGTGCTTATATGAGATAATTGTTGTAACACAATGCACCTTGTGGTCTCAGGATAACCTCAATTATTGATTGAGCAGCCTAATTAACCTAACCCGGCCTAAAGCTAAGAAACGTGGGTACAATTGACACAAAAGAGACCAAGTCGTTGAGATTGCTAAAATGCTTAAGCTTAATGTCATTAATAAAGTTATTAATTACATTGCATTTGTAAGCAAATATGCATCTAGAGGGCGCAATATAAAATAGATGGCGCCAGCAGTAAAAACAGCAAGTAAATGTACCAGCTGTTTGTTTTAGTGTATAATTGTAAAAAAAATCACCATATTTACGCAAATCTGAGTGTGGTAGATTTTGCTGAGAGGTTGCCACAAATTGCCGTGGTCGTCAACATAAAAAGGAGTCCTTTCTGAGGCTTGTTCCAAGCGGCGGGTTCCAAGCCCTGCGCACAACCCAGATTTAATGTCCAGGGGAGAGGAAAGTACTGCGCAAGATCTTTGGTCCTATTCGAGTTGGCGCTGACTACCGCATCCGTACCAACCAAGAGCTGTATGAGCTCTTCAACGACATGGACGTTGCTCAGCGTATCAACATCCAGCGACTTCGCTGGCTCGGGCATGTCGTTAGGATGGACGAGGATGCTACAGCTAGTCGGGTGTTCGATGCGGTAGTCAGCGGCCGTCGGCGGAGAGGACGACCGTGTTTGCGTTGGAAAAATCGATTGGAAGGGGCCCTGTCTTCGCTCGGTGTGACCAACTGGAGAAGGCGCGCGCAATGCAGAGGCGCCGTAATCCGGTAATCGGGTTGTTGTGGCCACATAAGAAGAAGAAGAAGGTTGCCACAAATTTTATATCTGAAGCCATGGTTCAAAACAAGCAGCTGTTCAAACTGCCAGCGCCATCTACATGTCAATTGCTCACAATAATCGGCAGCACTGATGATCAAAAAAGCGGAGTGTTCATCAGAGTTTGAAAACTTATATAAATTTTAGTGTGTCCATATTTAGTATATTGGACCTTGCAAAGAGGAGTACTTTTAGTACTTCTCCAGGGAGCTTGGGGCTTCCACAAGAACTTTCCACCGATCTCTATTTGGAGCAGTTTGCTTAGCTGTGTCTCAGCTGATGTTGTGTAGGGACACCCCGTTTAGTATTGTACGTTGGCGGGTTGCCTTTGGCCTTCCCACTTGTCCGCTTTCTTGGGGGTTCCATTCCAAAGACATCCCGACGATGCTGCTTCGATTTTTCCAAGAGCATCGCCGATCTAACGCCACTTGCGTGTTCTTATCTGAGTGATGATAGGACCCTTACTATTACAGTGCCAATGCTCCGCGTTTGGAATCCAGCTGGGCCAGAATATCCCGCTTATAAACCTTAGGCACTTGTAGACGAATGCCTCCAGTTTTGGCATCATTCTCTGGAGCCATCCACGTTTCGCTGCCGTACAACAAGATTGAATTGACGCTCGCATTGAAGATCCTCAGCTTTGTTCTTCTGCCTATTTGCTGGTTTCTCCATATGCGGAACAAGCGTCCAAACGCTGATGGCGCTTTGCTTAGACGATTCTCTATATCCTCATCCACCCCACCACTAGTGGAAATTGTGGTACCAAGGTATGAGAAACTATCGATAAAATCGATAGTGTTCAGGCAAATGGTTATGGTACCAAGGGGTTGGTGTGGTTGAGACGCATCGCTTTGGTTTTGAATGCGTTTATTGGGAGTCCTACTTTGTTGGCAAGGATCTGGAGATCATTCACTTTGGCTTGGGTATCATTAAGTTTATGAGACAAGAAACATATGTCGTTCGCGTAATCCAGGTCTTTCAAAAAACGGATGAGACTCCACGTAATGCCACGCCTAGACCTACATACATCTCTCATAACCTCGTCAACTACTATATTGAATAGTAGTGGTGATAGGGGTCATCCTTGCCTGATGCCGGTGTCAGTTTGGCAAGCTGTACTAAATTTCCCGTTGTGTAGTACCACCAAGTCCATATCATCTTACAACGCTTTTACTATCGCTACGATGTTGACTGGCACTCCTTTCCTCGCCAATGCCAATACTTCTGGAAAATAATTTTCTTGCGAAAACATTTACAGAGTATATCACTTTCAGGGACTGCAGCGAGTATTTCCAAAAATTTTCTTTTTCTTTGTTTCTTTTTGTGCTGCATATTCGTTTGTTTTTGTCATACACATTTTGTCCCTCTGCGATTTGCTTTTTGGTCTTGTTACTTGACGCACTGCATCGAAATTTTCTATGCAAATATGTTGGTTATGTTTTTCGAGGGTTTCATCTAGTTTTGTTGTTTTTGTTGGTGTCCCCCCCAGTTTATGATGAATGATAGCACACAGTTTAATTTATGAGGCCATTCAAAAAGATCTGTAACATGGTGATTGAGTGTTTTAATACACTTTCAAAGTGTACGTTACTTTTTTGAAGCACTTGAAAAAAAATGCACTCAAAAATAATTTACACATTGCCTTTACAATATAAAATACACTTTAACTTCTTCAGGCACTTAATTCAGCCGATAGAGTAAAGTTTTATTTGCTTCTTCTACCTTCGCATATGGGTAACTGAATCCAAGCCTTTATATTTTTATTTTTAGGCTTTATACATATAAAAGGATTAATTTCAGTTTCGGATAGCATAAATTAAGTTTCCATTGAGTCCATATACCTTTGGAGCTCCCACAAAGTCCATTTTATTTTTAGTTGGATATGCATTTTGCAATGGTCAACTTTTTTCATGACGCAAATGTATCTAATAGATATGTTTATTATATTGCCTCTGCAATCGTTTCTTTAAGCTATATCAAGTCAAAAATATTCATAACAAATATGGCAACATGGGAATACCATGATACTATATCATTTGATCTATTAAATCCGCGCTTCCGCTCGCATTGCAGAATAAGTGTATCTTTTGACGATCAACTTCAATGTGCCTTTTTAAACCGCTTTTCCTTCTAATTAAGTTATCTATGATTCCAATTCCGACACAATATGAATCAAAAATCATTACTTTGTCCTATAACCATCCAATGACTGTCACTTTTATATATACACCAAAGTGATACTTAACTAATTTTTTTTTACGAAACAATGAAAGATTTCTACATCAATTACTTTTGGTAGTTCCTGCTGTTTATAGGTTAGGTTAGGTTACACTGGCTGGCCACAACAGAGTGCAGCCTAGCATAGACCTTTTGGTCCTTAGCTGTGCCAGATTAGAGGTTATTACGCGAAGTGATGGTCGGCTTTACTATTTTGGCGAAATTGAGTAGACGACTAACTTGCAGCCTGGCCACCTCTTCCAGACCGACAAACGCTGGTTCTCCTAGGGTAGCCACACGATGTTTAGAGATGGCTGGGCAGTCGCAAAGTACGTGTGCTGGGGTCTCAGGGCCTTCCGGATCCCTGCAGATCCTGCAAAATTCGCTTGTTGTTAGTCCCATCCTATGCGAATGCTTCGCTAAGAGGCAATGTCCTGTTAGCACACACCTGTGATGGTTCTGCATTCAGTGCGTGAGAGTTTGATTATGATATTACTTTGTTTTCTGCCGTAATGAGCCAGCATGATTTTCGCTGTGTGACAGCTGTCTAAATTTTTCCATCTAGCTTCAGCTCTGCGCTTCATGTTGCACTCCAGCATAGCGTTAAGATGTTTGATCGGTCGGCGTATGTCGTGTATTTGTCCCTCCGGAAGCTCAACACCGCTTTTGGCAATTGCATCCACCATTTCATTCCCCATTATGCCTTTATGTCCAGGCATCCAGTAGATATGCAGCTAACGAGCCGCAGCTAATCTCTGGATGACTGCCTGGCATTCAAGAACATGGAAGGAGGATGTACAGTGCGATACAATAGCCTTGATAGCGGCTTGACTATCTATAAAGAGGTACACCCTTGCTCTAGTTGAAGTGTCGGTGCATGCCAGCTCAGGCGCCTTCATTGGGGCGAATATCTCAGCTTGAAAGATGCTGCAGTGATCCGGAAGCCTGTATCTTTGACTTACATTAAGCTCCGAACAGTATACTCCAGCACCAACACCCTTTTCCATCTTTGAGACGTCAGTAAAGAAGTTATAGGTATTGTGACTGGGCTTTAGGCCTTTACGCCAGCCGTCTTCTTCCATCGTCACCTTTATCCTTTTTCCAAATTGTAGGCGCGGTATGGCATAGTCAATTTCGTCAGAGAACCCCCGTCCTATTGAACTATGTCCGAAGCGGACGTTTTTAAAAAAACCCGCCGCTTTAGGCGCCTAGCTGTACGAGCAGCTGAGTATTCCGCGTAGAGGTCGATTGTACCTCATTATTTGCTTTTTTAGATGATAAACCCATAAGCAAACACTCAAATGCACGATCAGATGCCATTATTAGTAGAAGACAATATTAATATAATATCTGGAGACAGCTACAGCCGCCCAAGACATGAATCATTTCAGGTGAACCAAACGGATTTTCCCTTGCTTAAAAGGCAGTTTTTTAAATACTTGTACATCCCGCCAACATCCGTTGAGTCCGAAAGAGTATTTAGCAAGGCGGGCCAAATTGTTTCGGAGAGCTGAACCAGGCTCAACGAAGAAAATATGAACATTTTGAATCAAAAAACATTAATATCGTACATATATAAATATTCTTGTTTAAAATTTAAACAAACTTTAAATACAAACCAAATATGTATATTATTGTGGACGGGACTATCGTTGACTATCGATAGTACTATCGTCAACTATCGATGGTTATGAAATTACTATTGTCGACTATCGATGAGGCCGACTATCGATAGTTCTCCACCTCTATAAACTTTTAATAAGCAAAAGCAAAATACACATACAATGAAACAGCAGCCGAAGAGCGTAATCTATGCTGCTTACAAATGTACACACTTTCTCTTTACACTTACATGCTGCTTTCCGCTTAGCCGCGACGCTCTCTCATATTACTTATACAATTACACGATCAAAACGAAAACCAAAGAGAGCAAGCTATGTACCGTTCACACACACACACACACACACGGGCGCTTGCACTTTTACGCACACTGCGTAAAAGTTTATGCAGCTGCATGCGCTCCTTTTCACTCTCACTTTCTATTTATCTTCCTTTTCGCTCTTTTGTTTGCCAACTTAACAGAACATTTAATAATTAATTATTAACTCTTTAAACAAATGCACGTTTATGGTAACTCTTTGCAATTGTTGCCAACAATTTCATTAACCGTTTCAACACTTTTTGCCAACTCGTTAACCACTTAATTTTTATTAAGTCCGTCGCGTGTGTACGTCCGCGTCATTTGCGTAATTTGCAGCTGCGATTACTGCGTTGCCAGACGCTCAGCTTTTGACTAGGGCATTGACTTTGCTCTATGACTTCAGACGCAGTTGGCATATGTGGCAACGCTAAAAAATAATTTCCTTTTGAATTGAGTGAGTCAATTATGCTCTTTCTTTACTTGTTTTATTTTATATCGTGTGTCATTTTGCAGCTGTTAACAGATGAGCAAAAATTTCAATCGCAGTTTGGAAAAGGGCTTTGTGGTTAAGTGTTGACAGTCTCGGCAACGCAGAATTTTCACAATTATTTTTGTGATAAGGTAAATTTCTTTTACCTAAGTGTTTGACATAATCTTATGAAATAACTTTAATCGCATTATTTTAATATTTTCCTCAGGTGCTTTAATTTTAAGAACCCGAATTCAAATTTGGCGATACCAAAAACATACAAAAAATACCGTCGGAAATGAAGGCTCGGAAAAAATTTGTTATTAAAAAAAATGATTTTTAGATTCGGAGGTCAAAGCATGCAAGGCAAATTGTAAAATGTGTTTTGGTGATCAATGTAGGCTTTACTTTTGAAGCTAAGATTTCACTTGCTTATAACTATTCAGAATAGACTTGTGCGTGCTCGTTAGAACAACAAAAAATAACTTAAAGTTAAAATAATTTTATTATATTTTAAAAAGTTCGAGTTAGAAAAAAAAAATTTTTTTTTTATAAATTTAAAAGAAAAATATTTTTTTTATTTTGTGTGACTTTTGTATAAGTGCTTTTACGTTTCGGTAGTGTTTTTCAACGTCAACTGCAACCTTGCATTTTGGTAATAAGCTAACTTGGCTTAAATAGCTGCATATATACTAAATATTTATTCAAGTTTTAAAAGCAGCTGTTTGAATCGCGCAATAATGGACTTTAACAGTATATACCTATACATGGAGGAGATTGGTATTCCGGTCACTGAACAAGAACTCGCCGAGTATCTGTCATACATGTGCTCCATGCCTATATCAGAGGCCCTTCGGAAAGTTAATTCATGCTTGGCTTATTTGGACTTGAACCAATTGGTTTCGCGTGTCGGCCCACGTTATAAGATTGTGACAATCCCGGATGACCCAGATTCACCGAGTCAGAACACCGATGGCCAATCCGGTATTCAAGAACCGCCTAATGTGCGTGATTTTGACTTGGTATTTAGTCATAGACTTATATATTATTTATTTACAGACTGAAAACGCTTAATAATTTAATGTATTAAAAAAATAACCCTGTTGACGAAATGGCTTTCATACTGGACTAATGAGTAGGATAATGGACATGGATATAACAAATGGAATTCATACTGGACTAATGAGTAGGATAATGGACATGGAAATAAAACTTTTGGAAATGACACTTTGGGGTACAATTGCACTTTACGTAAAAAAAAAAAAACAACATATATTTGAGAATGTAGCATATTTAGTTCTTTGGCGATATTTACTTTTTGGATTTTTAAAAATTAAAAATTTTACATTGAAATTAACTTTTTTTGCAATTGGCTGGTTTTTGCTTTATATACTGGATGTGACCAAAGTTTTTAGGGCGAAGCTATGTCCAAGGGTGCTCGCCCAAGCTCCAAGGCTTTGCGGCTTATGGCCTGAGCTTATTTCAAACACAATGTGGCAAAGACTGGCGTTAATCGACTTACTGTGGCCAGGGCTGTAGTTCCATATAAGTATGGCAACGCTTCCTTTCAAGAGAAAGCAATTTGGCAAACAAGAATACGCTAAAAAGCCACAAAACTTAGACAGTGTTCAAGACACTTTTGCTGTTTCGAGATGAATCACGACGAGTTCACACAAATTTTATAAATTACCGTCAAATTCAATTGGCATCACATTGCTAATTGGCATTTAAAAGATTGGCAAATACTTCGGGCTTGAAAAACAAAATTAAATTTAAAATTTCCTTGTCAAACTTTGACATAAAATTCTGCGTTGCGTTGTTGATTTTATGTTTAATTTTTGCCATTCCGAGACTGTAAACACAAAGCCCTTCTCCAAACTGCGCATGAAATATTTCTTCATCAGTTAATAGCTGCAAAATCACACAAGCCGCGCGCATTAATAAATTAAAATAAAATAAATAAAGAGCATAATTAACACACTCGTTTCAAAAGAAAATTCTTTTTTGGCGTTGCCACATATGCCAACTGCGTCTTAAGTCTTAAGCAAAGTCAATGCCCTAGTCAAAAGCGTCTGGCAACGCAGTACCCCCGCAGCTGTAAATTACGCAATTGACACGAACGCACACGCGACAAATTTATTAAAAATTAATTGGTTAACGCGTTGGCAAAAAGTGTTAAAACGGTTAATGAAATTGTTGGAAATAAGAATTACCATAAACGTGCATTTGTTTAATGAGTTAATAATTAATTTATTAAATTTACTCTTAAGTTGGCAAACAAAAGAGCCAAAAGTAAGGTAAATAGATGCAGCTGCATATACTGTTATGCAGCGAGAGTAAAAGTGCAAGCGCGTGTGTGTGTGGGTGTGTGTGTGGGTGTGTGTGTGTGTACGGGACATAGCTTGCTCTCTTTGCTTTTCGTTTTGATCGTGTATTTATGCTGCTTATTTAAGTAAAAGGAGTAAGCGGCGCGGCTAAGCTGAAAGCAGCATGTAAGCGTAATGAGCGCAAGTGTTTACATGTGTAAGCAGCAAAGATTACGCTCTTCGGCTGCTGTGTCATTGTATGTGTATTTTGCTTTTGCTTATCACTCAATTCAAAAGGAAAAAATTTTTTTTAGCGTTGCCACATATGCCAACTGCGTCTTAAGTCAATGAGCAAAATCAATGCCCTAGTCAAAAGCTGAGCGTCTGGCAACGCAATAATCGCAGCTGAAAATTACGCAATTGACGCGGACGTACACACGCGACGGACTTAATAAGAATTAAGTGGTTAACGAGTTGGCAAAAAGTGTTCAAACGAGTTAAAACGGTTAATGAAATGGTTGGGAACAATTGTAAAGAGTTACCATAAACGTGCATTTGTTTAAAGAGTTAATAATTATTTATAAAAGGTGCTGTTAAGTTGGCAAACAAAAGAGCCAAAAGGAAGATAAATAGAAATTGAGTGTGAAAAGGTGCGCTTGCAGCTGCATATACTTTTACGCAGTGAGCGTAAAAGTGCAAGTGTGTGTGTGTGTGTGAACGGTACATAGCTTGCTCTCTTTGGTTTTCGTTTTGATCGTGTATTGTATAAGTTATATGAGAAAGCGTCGCGGTTAAGATGAAAGCAGAATGTAAGTGTAATGAGCCCAAAGTCGTACATGTGTAAGCAGCAAAGTTTACGCTCTTCGGCTGCTGTTTCATTGTATGTGTATTTTGCTTCTGCTTATTAAATGCATTAAGTGTAAGCGGGCTTATTTAAATGCAGAGCGATTTTTGAGTGTATTAGGAGCATTGAGCGGGTATTGCTCTCTTCGGTTATTTTTTAAAAGTATATTTTCTATTGCAAGGGCAATAAGTGTAAATTACTTTTGAGTGAAATAGAAGTAATGTGGTACAAGTGGTACACGGTATCCCAAAGTCCCAAATTTATATGGAAAATTTATTGTAAACAAAAAAAATCACAAAAAGCTCTTATTTAAAAAAAAATATTTTTGCATCAAATTGTAATGGAACAAAACTACTTAATATTTTTTAAATAAAAGACAAAAATTAACTCCCACGATTTTATCAAACTGTTGTTTAAATAGTTTATATTTATTAAACATTTTCTTAAAGCTTTTTGCCACAGCTTTATGATCCTAGAATTTTTTAATTTATTTTTTTATTTTATTTTTTAAAATATTTTTTATATAGAACGCTTCTAGCTTGTTCAGGCATACAAAATTTTAATTAAATTTCATATGAAGAGCCTTCAGCGTTTTTAGGCAAACAACATTCTATAAAACAGAAATATTCATCAAAAATGGCTTAATTAAAAAAATATGTACCAGCATTTATTGTTAGCTTTTATTGCAACTAAACGTTTAAGTATACAGCTAAAACTAATGTAATAAACAAATTTTTTGTTTCGAAGCTTTTTTTAAATGAAGCGACAACAACTAAAAAAATTTAACGCTTATTGCTTAAAATTTTAATTTTCAATTTAATATAAAAAGCTTACTAAAAAATAAATATATATATTTTTGGTAGACAAATTTTATGAAATTAAAGAACAAAGAACTAACCCTAATAATTTTAAAAATTAATACAGAAAATTATATTTTTAAGCATAACATGAAATTGTTTTCTTTTAATAAAATAATACAGGGTGCGCCATTTGAATGTGGTCGATGGAAATATTGAATAACTTTGACAGATTTCAACCGATTGACGTCGTCGAACACATTTTGGAAAGGTTATTGCATTACAATTTTAACCATGAATCGATTCACGCCCAAAGAACACGCGGAAATAGTGACAATGTTCATTAAATCGGAGCCCGATTTTTGGGAGCGAATTTTAATGACTGATGAGGCCCATTTCACGCTATCTAGCACTGTAATAAACAAAACTGTCGCATTTGGGGGAAAGAAAATCCTCATACTATCCATCAAACTCCACTGCATGATCAGAAAGTGACTGTTTGGGCCGGTGTCTGCTCAAAACCATCATCGGTCCGTTCTTCTTCAGAGTTGGGGAAACTGTCAATGGGGATCGGTATCGATGGATGTTGGCACACTCTGTTTTACCAGAAATGCGTGAAAAAGGTCTTAAAGGCTTTTGGTTTCAACAAGACGGCGACAAGTCACACCGCGAAATCAACGATGAAATGCGTCAAAAGTTTCCATCGACCACATTCAAATGGCGCACCCTGTGTAATAAAAATAAATTTTTAAATTTAGTCGAGGAGTTTGCGAAAGAAAATTATTTTCAATTTAATTTAATTGCAACTTAGTTCCAAAAACAATCGGCACAAAATTAAGAAATTTCGTTTGCTACATTAAAAAATAAAAATGTTCACATTTAATTTTATTTCGACTTAATATCAAAATTTTGCATACTGAACAATAAAAGCGATTTTAAAAATATTAAACAAAAGAAAAAATAAATATTTCCTTTTGAATCTCAGTTTTTAATGGTTTAATTTAAAAATAAATATATTAACTAATAAATTAAGTTTATTATTTTTATTCAAAAAAAAAGACTCCTATCATTTACAAAATTTATGCGTAATGGCTTATTTTATAAGTAAATATTTATGCTTTTTTTATAGCATCAAGAAGTGAACAATTTAAAATGAATGAATTCTAAAAATTTTTCAAAATTCAGAAAAAATCAAATTTTTTATGTAGTTTATGGGAATCAAAAAATTTTTTAAATGTATATTAAAAATTGAGAAAGCACATGAAGAAAAATTATCTACAAGCTTATTATTATTATTAAATTTGTTATTGGTAGTCCAAATTTAAAAATTTTTTATTTATATATTTTGTCTTTTATATAAACTTTTTTTTTGTTCTCGAATATTAATTATTGGCAATCAACCCTTGATTGTATGGGTTAAAATTCAACATTTATAAAAAAAGTAAGTCACTATACACTTAAAATAACTTTTTGTGTGGTATGGTTTAGATTACTCTATATATATACAATATTTTCAAAAATCAGTAAGTCGTTATGATAAGATATGCCTTCTGAGGTCATTTGGGTGAAGTCTTTTTAAGCGTCTTCTTGGTGTATAACCGGCCAGGGCACATGCCAGCGAATTTGGATGGTTCCTTAAGCGATCAATGTAATGCTCGCTAAGCTTATTCAACACATCACCCACATAGGGAATGCCTAGATCCTTGTGAAGGTTTCGATTTCGAATATATCACGGGGCATCGGCAATTTTGCGCAAAGTTTCATTTGTAAAATTTAAATTTTTTTAATATTTGACTTGGCAGCTGTTTCCCAGATTTGAATGCCATAATACCAAGCTGGCATTATTAAACTCTTGTATAGATTACTTTTATTTTCCAAAGATAGCTTGCTATTTCTAGCAAGTAGCCACTCCATTTTGCCAAGTTTGGTTCTACATCTTGCTGTTATTATTTTAATGTGGTTCCTCCAACACAATTTTTTGTCGAGGTGAATTCCGAGATACGGGTGTGATGTTATCATTGGAATTATCTCTCCATTTAAAGTTAGCGCAGGACTTGGGTCTTTCCATAACGAAAATAAAACGCTGGAAGATTTGTCACCATTAAGCTGGATGTTCCAGCGTTTCGCCCAAGTTGCTATAATGTCCAGTTGGTTCTGTAAGGTATCAGCAGCCATTTGAACGCTGGAGGAAGACGAAAGAATGGCAACTCAGAGCTGCCCGTCGAGCTCGGCATGTCCATAGTAAAAATTGTGAATAAAAATGGGGATAGAACGCAACCTTGCGGCACTCCAGCTTTAATGGTCCGTCGTTTCGAGACTTTGAAAGATCGATAGTCAAGAAATAATTTTATGATTTCATAAAGAGGAGCAGGAAGGGCAGATTTAAGTTTTTGTAGTAACCCTTCGTTCCACACTCTGTCATTAGCCTGCTTGACATCCAAAAATGCTGCCAAGCAGTAGCGATGATTCTCGAAGGAGTCTAAGATGTGTTGCACCACTCTGTGAGTTTGCTCAGGAGTGCCATGTTTTGGACGAAAACAGAATTGATGCGCTGGAACTAGGGTCGTCACGCTGGAAAATGACAAAAATCTGCTCAAATAGATTCTTTCAAAAATTTTCGCGAATACCGGCAGCAAACTAACTAATCGGGCGATAAGACGTACTGAAAATGGGAGGCTGGCAGGGCTTTAGAATCATAACAATTTGAGCACATTTCCACTTCTTTGGGAAATATGCCAGATGCACAATTGCAGTGAATATCTTGACTAGAGCCAGATTGCGCGTCATTGGAAGAGCCTTAGCTACTCTGGCGTCAATTTTATCAAGACCAGGAGCTTTTTTGGGGTTGAGTGCATTTATTTGAATTTACATATATTCGCTATATGAGAAATGTGCGTTTTCTTAAAAAGAAAAGTGTATTTCGTAAAGTTCTTGAAATGGAAAAGGAAACCCGTACTTATCATATTTTCTGCATTTTATTGAAGTTTATTGTTAAGGGCAGTCAATATAAAAACATTTTTTATTATGAACTTTTACTCTTGCAGCCTTCCTATTTCAAGCATTTTTTACAATACATACATATACGAGTATTATAAATATAATGCATAACTGTGGTTAATTTAAATCTGATATTTTATATAGTGTTGTGGCAAACCGCGAGATTTTCATTCGTAGGAACGGGTCTAGATATAAGCATAAATGAAAAAACCTTATCTGCCTAACTTAGATACCCATACTTAGGTAAAGTTTTCTTAAAGCCTTTGATATTCTTTTGTTCATACGGACAGACAGAACTTTGTACCTTTGGTACGAGTTATAACAAAGTGTAACCCTGTTTACAAATAAATTGTGACAAAAAAAGAATTTCTAAATAAAACGCGAAATAGTGAATCTTCTTCAATATTTACTTTGTCTCCTTCCAAATATGCCCCTTCTGAAGCAATACACATATGCCAAGGCTTTTTCCAATCTTCGAAATATATTTTATAGGCGTTCAGCTCTCTCATCGCTTTCTGTTTTATGGTCGATATGGAGTCAAAACGGGTTCCCTGAAGTGGCAATTTTAGTTTTGGAAAGCGGAAAAAGTCACACGAGGACAGATCTGGACTGTACGATGCCTGGTTTGGTGGTTGCTTTTAATGCATTCACAATCGTGGCTCGATGAGATGGCGCGTTATCGTCGTGTGCCCATAATTCCGGCCGAATTCGACTGACCCGTTCACGTAAACGCCTCAAAACGGTCGCATAATACTCCTTATTGAACGTTTGTCCTTCATGATGCACGAAAATCGAAGAATAAGAAATTTCTGAAACTTTTTTGTCATAATGTATACAATAGTTTTCAAAAACAAGAAATAAATGGGGCGATCAGACCGACTTTGAGAAACCCGCATCATCTCTTTGTACGACATTTTAAATTTTCGGATTCTAACTTTAAAAACTAAATATCTTGGTATAAAATAATGTAGAAAAAGAAACCATAAAATGCAATCACATTTAAGGAGCTTATCCTAGCGCCTATAGTCACGAAGATGTAAAGATCTAACTTTATATATACTTCGCAAGGTTTGAAAAATTTGACCAGATTTCAAAATCAACTTAAAGTTTAACTATACTCACCTAGCATTTATATTCCGAATTCGCCTCAACTCTGCCTTGGATCGAGTCTTAGAATCTTTGATTAAAACCACTTTAATTTGCATTCGAAATATTTTCTAATATTTTTTCGCTTCTCGTTTGATTAAGTACAATTTTTGACTGCCAATTAATTAATTAAAGCTACGCTTAAATATAATTTTTTACAGAATTTTTCTAAGCATTTACAAAAAAAAAGAAAAAAAATATATAGACCAACCAACTTAAACGTATAATTCAAAAAAAAATATTATAATAATGACAAAAAAACACTGTTGGAAAAATGTACAGTTGCGTGCATAGTTGTTGTTGTAATCTCAAGGGGGTTCAAGTCTATGTGGTACAGTCTCGCTTAGAAACTGTAGTTTAAGTTGCCACTATTGAATCTCACATGGGAAACAGCTTGGGGAGATTCAAGCGATCCAGCACCCAACACGGAAGACTCCGGTACAGCCATGCCATAAGTCTGGGTGGTGGCTGGTGCAGTTGAAAACTGCTGCTGCACAGTCTGCTGCTGATCCCGCAACACATTGGTCTGCTGCTGCTGTAAGAACCCAAAATGCTGCTCCGCCGAGTACGGCTGAGCCGGTACACCCGGCTGCTGCTGTTGCTGCTGAGCAGCGGCGCCTCCAAAACCATTAGCTGCTTGGCGCCCGCCAATCCCGCCAGTTGTGGGCGCGACTCCTTGGGTGGCTGACGCAACTCCGCCGGACACATCCGGATAGTATTGATAGAGTTTTTGTAGCAGCTGCTGTTGTTGCTGCTCAAACTCCCGCTGCTGACGCTGATAGTCCAAGTAGGCAGCGTGCATCTGATCAGCATAACTGGGTGAATTAATTGCCAGTTGCCGCTGTAGGGCCTGCTGCTGGAGCAGCAGCTGCTGTTGCTGCTGCTGCTGTTGTGGCGTGCCAATTAGATTGGACTTTGGCTTGCTGTATGTTAGGCGACCGTTGCCCTCCGCCCGCTGATCCTTGGAAGCAATCTGTGACTGGAGCGACTGTTGCGGCTGCAGCTGCTGTTGTTGTTGTTGGTACTGAAGCAGAGCTGCGAGTGAGCCATGTGCGGCGCTATACTGTGGCTGCAGCTGCTGTTGTGGCTGGAGCTGCTGCTGTTGTTGTTGCAACTGAAGTTGTTGCTGTTGTTGTTGCAACTGGAGTAACTGCTGTTGTTGTTGCAGCGCCTGGAAAAAGGAATATAGCAAAGATATAAGATTAGATGTGGTAAAAAGCAGTTCAAGGCTGTGGCGTCCCTAAAGCACACCTGAAGAAGGACAGAGCAAGCGAACATTACGGGCTTACGGATATTTTCAGATAAGTCGAGAGATGGACGCAACCACTTTTTTTTCCGAATAAGGGTTCCTCACAGAGAGGCGGGGCACTACGACCAAAAGGTCTTTTGTACCATATCCTTAAGTTAAAGCAAAAGACTTTCTGTATGAATAGAAAAAGGTCTTTTGTTGGTATTGACCTGAGATGGAAGGGTCTAATCCGTTCCTTTCCCATGTGATAGGCCCTGTCCCATACCAGCGCTGGGCAGTCACACTGAATATGTCTGGTGGTTTCATTGTCTTCTAGACAGAGCCAGCACTCTAAAGAGTCCTATAGGCCAACTTTCTGAAGATGATATCTAACAGTGTGGTGGCCAGATAGGTAAGCTACCAGGAGCTTTAGGTCCGCTCTGCCAAGCCCTTTTGTTTTGAACGCATCCAGAGGTTTGACAAGCACTATTGCTTGACGAAGTTCCGGAAGGGAGAACCAGTATCTCCTATGTTCTCCTGCGGCCCATTTGTTTATCATGGTTTTGATCGTGGCCCAACCGGCGCAGGAGATGTAGTCCGGGTGGAGGCACCCTGTCGTGCTTGATCATCAGCTATCGTGTTACCACTCCCGAGTGTCCAGGCACCCAGCATAGCGCAACTTTCTTCCGGGCGGACAGGATTTGGAGGTAGTTATGGCATTATTTAACCATCCTAGAGGAGATGCTCCTAAGACTATCTTACAAAGCCGTCTGGAGTATCTAAATCCAAGGGGACTCAAAGGGCGTTCGAGGAGGCGGACTTTAGCTACTCCTGCCAGAAAGCATGGCACATTTTGAGATCTACTGGCAGGGATTACAGCCTGAACGCTATAGAGCGGCTACGACAACAATAAGTGTGGCTTCCACATGGCTTGCCTTGGTATTCCGATTTATCTGTAGAAGAATTCCCTTTTACATCTGAACTTACCTGCTGTTGTTGTTGCTGCAGTTGCTGCTGCTGCCGCTGCTGCTGCCGCGTGGAATAGACCGATGAATATTGTAGGCCCCCTGGACTACTCTGTAAAAGACAAAAACAAAAGGATTATTATAGAGCTGCATAATTTAGATGCCCGCAAAGATTGCATGGTAAATAATTGACCCACCAATCGTGCATTATTTACGCGTTTTTTGTTAGCTCGCATTTTTCTATTGGCTTGGTCTGTCTAATTTGTTATTTAATCTTCCAAAAGAATTTTAACTAGAATTTAACCAGCAATGGGGAACTCGAAATTTTGTAGCAAAATAAATACATACAGATCGAAAAATTTACAGATTGTAATGCAGTAATTTTATACAGTAATTTAAAATGTCCAGTAAGTCAATCTCAATGCCTATTCTGTTGATTATTATTATTGTTATGTTATATTCACTGTCAAGGGGAGATAGCACGAATCTAATTAAGCCAGTCGCAAAAACACAGTTTCAATGTTTATCATACGCCTCGTTGTGCACGTGCAGCCCACACGCAATCCAGCTAATGCTCTGCCATAAATATGAACCCGCCGCGCTGCGCCGGCCACAATGTAACAAAATGCGCCCAAAGATGCAACTGCTGGGCGTGCAGCTGCTGCTGATAATGCTGGCCTGGACGGCAGCACAAAATCCACTCGGGCAAATGGCACTGGGCGCCATGAGCGTGGCCGGCAATATAGCCGAGACAATACAAACAGGTGCTGCTATGGATCAGGAGACTGGTTTTCAGACCTCGCTAGTTTCGATGCGTTCTAAGACAGCCATGGGCTTTGGCGATGCCATACGCGAGCGTAATGGTGAGGACTCTTCGGAAGAGTCCGATGAGCGACGACGCAAGCGCAGTGTGCATGAGTTGCTGCATCGCATAAAGCGTGAGCCCTGCATGTGGAAGATGATGGGTGCCAATCCACAGCCAGAGCCCAGCGAGGACTATGGTGACGTTGAGGCACGCAAGCGCAGGCGTGCGGCCATCAAACGCTCGGCTACTAAAACGCTCAAGCTGAAGAAGAAGAAAAAGAAGTTGCTGGGGCGTCGTCGCCGCCAGACGGAGCAGCTGGAAAATGCGGGTGCACAAATGGAACAGCAGGCTAAAGGCATAGGCGAGCGTATCAAAGGCATGTGGTTTGCATTTGTAGACTCTGTGGCAGACGCAGTGCAGCGCGTGCAAGAGAAGGTCAAAGGCGCCACACAGCAAGCCATGGCCGCCAACTAGTAGGTACTACTGTCAGGGGCGTAGCGAGGTGGGGGTGTGGGGGTGTGGGCGGTGTGACACCCCCCAAACATCTATCAGTTGGCAAATCTCGGATATTTCACGCAATATTCGACAAATAAAAATTCAGAATCGGTCGGCATTTTGAGGCTCATCACCCCCCCACATTCAACGCTCTCGCTTCGCCACTGACTACTGTACCAGTTAAGGGAATTTTTTTTTTTAAACTTGCTATAAATATTATTGCTGCAATAAAATTGAATGTCAAAAAACAATTAAATTATTGGCTGTCGAAATTTCATCTGATAGCAACAAAAAAAAGTTGTACAACTCCCGATACAAATCTCATAGGGGCACAGTAACAATGGCTGGGCATACAAAAGCCACAGACTATGCCCAAGTGCACATCATTTAACAAATGATTTTCGCTCGGTATCGACAACGTGGACTGCGCTGGACAGTGGCTGGTGCAGCATTAGCTGCGGCTCTGCTGGCCCTGGCGGTAGTGAATGTTCAGGCCACGTCAACAGCGCAGCATAACTTGACCAAAACGCGCAGCATTAGAGAGTCCCGGTTGCAGGAGTTCGATGAGTACTCCAATGAGTATGACGACGTGCGCCCAAATTTGGAATATCCCGATATGCCGCGTTTGGATAAACGTTTGAGTGAAGCCGCCACAGAGTTTGGAGAGCGCATGAAGCATGCCTGGCAATCTATGCTGGACTCTTTTGGCGGCTTCTTTCAAGAACTGGGTGATCTCTTCAGCAATGGCACTCAGCGGCCTGCACAGCCCAGCTACTCTTCGAAATAGAAGCTTCACTGTATGCTCTCTTATTGAAAATATTAAATAAATACATTATATACAGCAATATTATATACTTGTATATTGACTGCTAGATACAACATAATCGTAATCCAACAAATTATCATCCGTCATTGTCAATTTATATTTATGAGATACATAAACTCTGAATTGTCGTCACGAATAGATTTGCGTAGTGAGCATCTTAATATTTGTATGATTGTTGCCTTAAGTTAAGGAACCATTTGTATCATTATTTATCTTTTAATTTTTTCTTACACTCGCTTTCTCTAATGATAGTTTCTGTAAAAACTTCTCCCTCTCAGTTTGCTCAGTCAGCAACAACTTTTTCTCTAAATTTTGAGTAAAGCGCAAAGCTTACGTCGCTGAGACGTATCCTTATCTTTTGTGTAAGTTTCAAAATTTGTTGTGTGCTGAGTTTGAAGGTTGCTTATGACTTTAAGCTCAAGAAACTTTTTGCTAAAATCGAGTATATTATTATGTTTTCAAAGCGAATGTAGAAGAAAGTGTGGACGTTAATTAATCGCTTTAAGATGACTTGCTAAGTGCTTAAAAGGATATGAGTGAGTTGAAGAAATACCTTCATACTACGAAAGACAAAAGGTGGAGTGGCTAAATTTTTATGGCCACCCATTTAATGGATATAAATTTGTTAGACATTTATTGCCGTTTTCGAATAGAAAGCGGTTAAGCGGTAGAAATTATATAAAAGCCATTTTTGTGAAAGCAGCATCATTCAGAGCAAGATGTACACCAAGTCTAAGCCATTTTTTCTCTAGGTATTTGAGGGGCTACCTTTGCAAGCTCAAAATTGTTGGGTTGCAAAATATGAACTTCACGTTTTGAATTATTTTCATAATATCCCTTATATTCTAATAATAATATAGTCTATAAAAAAGGCTATAATATTTATTCTTTTAAAAATACAGGAAAATATTTGGCGTCTACAAAAATCTTCTTTGAAAATCTTGTAACGGATTTTTGTTATATGAATGAAGTTTAAGGTATTACAAGAGACTGCACAATGTTAGTGACCATACTCCTCCGAAACGGCTAGACCGATTCTCATGAAATTTTGTGTGCCTATTGGGTAGGTCTGAGAATCGGCCAACATCTATTTTTCATACCCCTAAGAGATTAGGGCTGCCTACCATTTATTTTATGTGGCATTTTGTACACTTGTCAGATTGAACTAATGTAAATATTTTACGTGTTACGGGTGTTCTGCGATGAACGCCGTTCAAAGAATTTCAAATACGATTCTTGCATGTGTTAGAAGTTATCAATACGGAGGTTTTAGGCCTATAGCGATGTGTTTGTGTGTATTGATTCGTGAAATATACGTATTTTTGTGAATATCGTAAATATAGCATAGTAGAAAATTATTCAACACCGGGTATAGGACATTAAGTGCAGACAGAAGCGTAGTCGCAAAGGGGTTCAATTGTAGTTTCTGTGAGCCATGAATTTATTAGAGATGCGAGCCCTCTTAAGAATACTTAAGTTCGTCCATACGGCTTTTTAGAGAGTCATGAAAGTCAAATAATCCAAATATCTTATGATTGTCTAGATAAGCTAACCAGAGAATCTTACGATGTTTATTCACTTTAAAGATTATTCAAAAAGTTTGGGCAGGACAACGTTTGCCGAGCCCTCTAGTAATTTATAAAATATGAAATTTGCCTCTTGGTAGAAATACTGTTAAGAAAGTTAAAGGTTTGGATTTCTTTCGATATTTTTTGTTAAAGAATATTTGGGCAATTTACACAATTTACGGAATTATCAGACACCTATTGGTATCTACAGAATTTGAAAATCGATTTTTTTTTCGCATGGTAGGAGTACAAAAACACGATTTCCTTAAAGTCTTAAAAGCAACAACATTATAATGCTCTTAAAAGATTTTTTTAAGCGATCTTTTCAATTCGAGTTTTATATTGCCATATTTGGTTGCGCAAATCTCATAAGCCAACAAAAAACCAACAAATTGTATCTTGGAACAGTTTTTTGGACCCATAAAAAAATAAATATTTCCCTGTAGATCCCTTGGAGGAGGGGCAAAGAGGATCTCTATTAATAACTGTTCGAACAGAACAGGGACCTATAGTTTATAGCCGAATCCGAACGTCGGTGTCTTTAATAAATTAATAGAGACTTTCATTTTGGACCCATCTGTCTTATTAATAAATTTGATACGGTACCGAAGCACTTACAAATTTTTCAGCATAAATACAAAATTTATACTTTCAAAAAATGCTGTAAAATGCACCGTCGGAGCTCTTTAGTCGATAACATTAAATAAACTTCATTTGCGTCGAATTATTATTGGGTCTACATTAGGGTAGCCATTTTTGCATCATCTCACGATATCAATACCGGTATGGCCTAAGCATTTTGGTTATTACCTGCATATAGCGCCTTTAAAAAATCCTTTGTCCATTAAATACTTTCGGATCGCCTTTAAATTTTGCAGGCTCTATATGCAGTCAAAAAGCGAACTTCTTAGGCAGACGCTATTAAAAATTTGGCATACCAGCGATGGCCACCCTAGTCTACATAAAAAGTTTCTTCCAAACTCATGGACATCTCTAGTCAGGCTTCATGTAGTTTACTTTGTGGGTTACAGGATGTCTCCCGTCCAACTTTTTATAGCCAAAGTTATAGGGTGGTCCATCTAGTGTTTGGAATTTGAACTACCGGTTATTTGTCTTTTAAGAAATGGCATTCATATATTGGTAAATATTTAGTAAAAACTTTGACATTTACGAAATGGGACGCTACACGCTCGAAGAAAGTTGGGAAATATTAAAAACTTATTTTCAAAGTGGTGAGTCTTCAACTCAAACTGTGAGAAATTTGAGGAAAAATTCGCAAAAAAAAATTTGTCTAAAACCCAATTTGTGGATCAATTTGTTGCCTTTCAAAGCGCCTACGGTTCGCAAATTGGCCGGAAGATCGTTTGGCCGAAAATAGCGAATTTTATCGAAAAATCATCTTCTCGGACGAAGCTCATTATGCACCTCGGTGGTTACGTGAATAAGCAAAATTGGCTCAGAAAATCCGCAAGCGTTCCAGGCAGAAGCCAATGCACCAACAACGAGGGACTGTTTGGTGTAGAATTTGGTCTGGCGGCGTCATCGGCTCATTTCTCTTCGAAAATCAAGAAGGAGCCGCCGAAACCATCAATGGAGCGCTACCGCGCAATGTTGACCGACTGGTTCTTCGAACAAATTGAATATGATGCTTTGGACGATATTTGGTTTCAACAAGACGGCGCCCCGTGCCACACAGCGAACGCCACAATCGATCATCTGCGCACAATCTTTAGAAATCTCATAATCAGCCGAAATGGCGTTGTGAATTGGCCACCAAGAAGCTGCGATTTGGCGCCTCTGGACTATTATCTTTGGGGTGCGGTGAAAGATGAATGTTATGCCAACAATCCGCAAACAGACGAAATTGGAGCCGCTATTGCCAGGATAAGGCCCGAAACAATCGAAAATGTGCTCAAAAATTGGACCGATCGAGTGGCATACTGCCCAGCCAGCTGAAGTGGTCATTTGACCAAAATTATTTTTCATAAATAAATGTCATGAACCAACCTTTCAAATAAAACTTTGAACATTGAAAAATATTCTGCCGTTTTGTTTTTATAGCAAAATTAAATTTCAATTTTTATATGGACCACCCTTTAGAGTATATGCAACCTATGAAACTTTTTTACCTTCCAATTCCCTAGACAATTTTTTAAGAGTGTCGTTGTCATTTGAACAGCCAACAGGGTATTATTAAAGTCGACATTGTGATTATTTCCATTTTGATATGATTTCCAGAGAGAGTTGAAATTTCCACAGAAAAAAAGCTATTAACAATTCGTAAACAGAACTCTTTTTGGCATTTTTTGCTCATCAGCAGAGAGATAAGCCAATTATTAGAGATACTACGATACACAATTCGAAACATGAAACAGTTCGTCAATGTGGGCGTCCCACATGCAAGCCGCTGCATGCATAATAAGCAACCTCAACACCCCCGCGCAACACTGCTTGCAACTTGTTTGGTACTTTGCAACACTTAAATATCGTATTTATAAATGCAATGCATGCAATGTTCCAGCGAAAAACCACAAAATCTAATATAACAACGCCGATAACCACGCAGATCCCACATGCAAGCCGAGCATTAACAGGAAGTATGTGGGCTATGAAAACAAAATGGTATTAAAAATAAAAGGGGGGAAAAAACACGGAGAATTAAAACGGAATTGTGGTAATAATTAAAATATTTTGCAAGATATTTCAGTGGCAGCTAATTAGCAAAGTCATGAAATGCGCTTAAATAAGCTCAGCCCAAGAGCAGCTATTTACAGAAGCCAGCACGGCACCCACCAGACAATATATAGAATGAAATCCATTAGTAGCGCTTGGCTGCTATTCCTGATGCTAGGCATGGCCTTGAAAGTGCAGGCTGCGCCCTTGCCACAGGTAAATTTAGATTCAACTGCGCGTCTTGCAATGCACATACAAATAATACGCAGCTTACTTTCGAACTCTGCAGGATATGCAGGAGATTGGCATGGGCATGCTGATGGTAGCAGCGCAGATTAAGGAAGTTGTCGAATCGGGCGCTGCCGCACGCAACGAGCAAAGCGTTGAGATATTGGGCCAGCGGATGAGCAACAACATGGCACTGGGCTGGGGTGATGCCATGCGTCCAGTTGGACGCTGACGTCGTCGTCGTCAGCTCTAGGCTAGATTCAAATAAAAGCGTGAAATCAAACTTACCTGAGCTTGTTGCTGCTGCTGCTGTATTAGCTGCTCCTCATTTGGAGCTTGCTCGGCGGGAGCTGCTGTTGTGCTGCTGCCAGCACCAGCTCCAGCTCCATAGTAGCGCGTAAAGGTTTGTTGTGAACCAGGCGTTTTTACCGTATACGAATTCGTGTTGGCGTCCGTGTGAAAGGATAATTGAGCACGGCACGCACCTAGCAGACAGCAGGCAGTGATCAGAGCCACAAGACGCCCTTTGGCAAACATGTCCGCGTTTTATGATTTATGAGCGCCTAACAGAATATAGAATACCTCGGATAGCTCGGAAATCCGCTTTAACTAAAACCAGCAACGAGTACTAATGCTAATTGTAATTGATTCCTTGGCAATGTACTTGCTATTTTTGTACAGTGTATCCTTCTATTGTGCTGCTTCTTTAATTAATCCTGCCACGGCAAGGGCTCGTTATCAACGCATTTGCTATTGCTATAAACGCCGCGCACTGCAACTGTGCGTCTCCCGATGCCTGACTTGGCATTTTATACTACTCCTCCCCCAAGCGCTATCAAAGAGAGACTAGACTGACTCTGACTGACTTGGCTGACTCCCACTCTCACTCTCTCCCGCTCTTTGACTTGGGCTTTGTGTATTGTGCTTTGCTTTCTGTTACGTTTTCGCTGTTGCTTTTGTGCTTTGGATTTGGATTTGGGTTTGGCCATTTACGCTTACACTCTTTGGCTTTTGGAGAGTGGAAAATTTGTACCATGAGTTTTTGGCAGTTTGGTAATCGACAACGAAACAAAAACAAAGACAAAAACGCATTTAAAGATTATGCAAGAGTCGTGTAGATTGTACATAAGTGCACAATGTACTAGTATATATGTAAGTATATAATGTAAATGTCATTGACAAAATGCGATAAGCACTTGGTTAGTTGTAAATATAAATTTACAACGAGGGCGGGCTGAAGAGTAATACTCCAAGGATATATGTATTAGTCTGTGTTGCCATTTTAGTTGTAATAAATATAAGTAAATTCGGCATATTTATACCCTGTACCGTATGGTACAAAGGGTTTAAGGGGGGATTAAGGGGGGATTAAGTTTGTGCAAGCCGAAAATGTATGTAACATATAGGAGGAGACGTCGGGGACACCCCAAAGATACCTAAAATATGATCAGGGTGAATAGGGAAGTCGATATACCCATGTCCGTCTGTCCGTATGTCCGTTGGAACGCCTAGATCTCAGAGATGGTAAAAGCTAGAGTAACCAAACTTTCACATTAGATCCCATATTATTCCATAAGAGGCAAGTTTATTTTATTTTTTTGATATCGGAGATAAATTACATAGCTCCCATATGGGTGTTTGAGACGACCTCGACAAAGAAAAAAAAGGTTTTAGATGGATAATTCGCTTGTTCATGAAGATATCGTAACCAAATAAGGCATTCAAAAGTTTTTTATGGTTCCCAAGCACTGTACCCGATTTCATCAAAATCGGTTGACTATATCATATCCCATAGGACTATATATTTTGTTATTTAATAAAGATATCGTAACTAGATTTGGCGTTTGGAAATTTTTTTAGAGCACTTAAGCAATGTGGCAAATTTGAACAAAATCGGTTGACTATATATAGCTCCATGGGCCTATCGTCAAAAAAATTTAATTTTTAACAAAATTTGTTGTGTTTCGTTTGTTTGTTAAGATATTGGGACCAAATTTGATATTCACGAGTTTTTTATAGTTGCTAAGCACTGTACTAAATTTATTCCAAATCGCTTGACTATATCATATAGCTCCCAGAGGACCAATCTGTCCAAAAAACGTTTTTTATACAAAATTCGTTGTGTTTCGTTTGTTTGTTAAGATATTGGGACCAAATTTGATATTCGTGAGTTTTTTATAGTCCCTAATCACTGTAGTAAATTTAATCCAAATCGCTTGACTATATCATATAGCTCCCATAGGACCAATCTGTCCAAAAAAACTTTTTTTATACAAAATTCGTTGTGTTTCGTTTTTTTGTGAAGATATTTGAACCAAATTCGGTATTCAGATCTTTTTTAAGGTATTTAATAACTGTGTCAAATTTTATTGAAATCGGTTGACTATATCATATAGCTTCCATAGGAACGATCGGTAAAAAAAAAGGTTTGCTTAAAAATTCTTCGTTTTTGGTTTTTTGTGAAGGAACCGGATTTTATTGCAAGCTAATGGTACAGGGTAACCCAAAGTCGTCCGCGCCCGACTTTACGTACGCCATTTTGTTAATTTGCATTTAGCTTGTTTTAGCTTAAAAACCTTATCGATATTTTTTTGTACGTCGATGTATCGCTAAATTTATTCATTGGGATATCGGTAAGTTTTCTCTCTTTATGCGAGATGCCAAATCGATAGCTGAGAATGTGAATAATTAGGTCTCAAGAATAAACAGCAAAAATTCCAATATGATCGCATTTCTTAGGGTTCCGTTGTAATTACTGCCGATCACAATAATTCAAGCTAAAAGTTTTAATACAGGGACCGACACTTCTTGCCACGGGCCAGGATTTTCACTCTACGGCCCTGCTAACTCTGAAATTTTACTAAAGCAACAATATTTATTGAAATTAAATAACAACTTAGCTATTTTTGTTACAAGGGAAATTTTCTTTGTGTAATGCGGGAACCCTTTCGAACTTATCGTCATGTGTTCGTGTATGTGCAGATATCATAATCGTTTTGCTCTATTTTCAAACTGAATCAAAATAATAAAAATAGTTGTCAATAAATAGATAACCTAAAATTTGCGAAAATATAATATAAGAATATTTAAAAACAAATATTTCACTAAAAATTACTAGTTTTAAAGCTTTTTTAACGATTCGTTTTAATTCCTCTTGCAACAAACCATTCGGTTTTAAGCCACTTGAAAAATACGGCTTAATGAAACATTTGGTTTGCGAAACAAGTCTGAATAAAATTTTGGGATTTGTTTTCCAGAGCGCGGCTGTATATTAAGTTTAAGTATCCTACGTGGAAAGGCTTACGACACTGAAAATCAATATTATGTTTTCATATTGTTACGATATTTGAACTCCATAAACATATTGAACGATAGGGGACGGGAAGACTTTCATGCGTTGTAACTTGAAAACTACTAGAGACACTTAAAAGATTCAAAATACAGTTTTATGTATTGTATTTTTTTTAGATCTAAAATTTTTTGATATGAACCAAAAACAAAAAATGTGATACAGTTGAGGCGGTGCACGACAGTGGAATACCGTGTACCATTTCTCTCGATATACAATTTTTCTGCATATTGCTATTAAGAACTTTCCAATTGGAATTACTTTTTTTTTATGAATTTCGATATTAATACCTATAAGCTCAGTAAATTTGTACCGATTATAATAAAACTGAAAAGTTACGTCAAAGAAGCTATTTAAAGTATATGGGGTAAGTTTCAAGTTGACATGTTGAGGGGTGAATGTTGATGTGAATTTGTTCATTGGAGCCACTTGAAACAGTTTACCAAAAATTGTGATTCGAGGTCACTTGTAACCATAATTAGGTACAGTCAAATATTGACGCAGTTTATAGGCAAGGGGAGGTGAAATTTGTATATTTTTGACTATAACTTTCGCTGTATTTGTGCGATTTTGTTCATTTGTTTTAGATGAAAGTATTAAGCGGTGTGGCCAAAAACCGCGAAAATCTACTGCGGGGGATCAGGAAAAGATATTGACATGATTCAACAAACTTCATCTTATGAGGGAATATGCGCACCAGCTGGTTTGGTGTCTCTAGCTTTGCAAGTCTCCGAGATCTACGCGTTCATACGGACGGACATGGCTACCCGAGGTTATGATAAGCATTTTAGTATAAAGGACTTGGTGTATTATAGATTTATTTTTAATATTTGTTTTTAAGCAGACACTTTTTTTTAATTCCAAAAAATTACATTTTCAAAATATCCCGAAATCTGTTTCAGAAAATAATTATGTCGTCTACATTTTCGATTTTAATATGACATATGAATAGAACATGATAAGTGTACCAACATTTTTTAAAAATTTGTATATTTCAGTTTTTTCAATTGTGTTTTAAATTTAACAGAAATGACTTTTTTATGATGCTCCACATAAATACTAAAAATTAATTTCAATAAGCGAAAAATATTTAAGTGATGAAGTAGATTTTGTTCATGCGAATGAAATCATTAGTAATTTAGTATAATAAAAATATTTAAGTACTTAACTTATGTTTTTGGGAGCATTTTCGTTGACTTTTTTCATCATATTTATTTTGATTTTTATCTTATTTTAGCAACGTTCTTTTTCAAATCTGGCTTATTTTGGCTCCTAACTTCTGCCATCACTTGCACTAGTTACAAACTAGTACGCAATGCAGACTGTACCAGCTGCAGTTGATGTTTCTACTGTAGCGTTCTTTTCTCAGTGTTGTATTCTACAAAAAGTGAACCAATTCTTCTGGTTCAATAGTGCACTGAAATCATAAGAAGCGTACTCATTTTTCGTGGCCTTATACGTTTGTATCAATTATCAATTTTTTATCAGGTGTTTCTTTAGAATCGAAAATAATCTTTCTTTGCTGGTAATTTTTGTTGAGAAACTTTTTATCACAGCACTACAAAAATTTTAAGACTTCGATAGAAATGACAGACCTTTTAATTTCAATATATGGCGCCAGTTTCTTAAGAATTAAACAAAAAAAAAACAATATTTCCACTCTGGTTATTTTTCTCGAGAAAACATTTTGTCATAGCTCTCTAATTTCAATACCTCGGCAGATTGTTTTGGAGATACCCTTAACCTTCAATATAGTATATGGTGCACACTGTTAGCAGCAAAATTAATTTCTTATTACGGAATCGATGCAATGCATGAAATGTTTATTGGGATTCAACAGATAAAGATATTTCTGGCACTTTTGCGCTAACTTCCACATTCGAGATGAATTATTAAAAATTTTTAAAAAATGTGATAAGTCGATGTTTAGCACGGCAGTATACAACATTTATATTTATAAGAAAATTTTATTGGAACTTAGAAAATTTGAGGATTTGCATGGTCCAATTGCTGGGCATTTACTTCTGGCACTCTAAGTTGAACTTTGACTTTTAAGATGAATTTTAAAAAAATTTTCGAGAAAAATAAATATTAATAATATAAAAACTTTATTTCTGCATATTCCTTTTATGCATATTCTAATTTTAACTGATTTTTGTGAAAATCAAAATCTACATCAAAACCAATCCCCTACTTTTGTGGATACTGTGTCTTTTTTTAAGAAAATTTTTTCTACGCGGATTTTCAGGGGAACGTGTCTATCGCGTAAAAACATAAATGCATTTTCTATTGTAAGGAATTTTCATTGAAACTAATTTAAATTGTTTTTAGTGCATTTTTCTGTCACTTACGGATATATTTTTTTCAATATTTTCATTGTATTTAAATGATTAGGTACATTATAAAAAATGAAATACATAAAACTATGACGCGAAAATCTATTATCGAGGAACGGGGAAAGATATTGACATAAATTGGCAAGCTTCATTTTTGCTGTTAAAGTTTCATATCTTTATATATTATATGGTCAGTAGTCTAGGTGTTCATATAGACGGATGGCTTAATCGTTATCCGAAGTTACGCTAAGCATTTTGTTATTTAATACTAGGGATATGCAATACCTCCTTCTGTCCACTACATATACTGCTATCTATAAGTTCAGGGTATAAGAAGTTTTCAAATATTGGATGAGTCAAACTTATGACTTTTTTACCAAAAAAATAAGGCTAACCAGAAGGGTTGAAGCTGTAGAAGTTAGTTTTTCCTTCTGGAACTCAAACGGGTTCCTGGTAGAGGCCAAGAAAGTAATATCTGTGTTTTTCTACATTATAGTGGCATTGGAGTCCGCAGAAATAGCCAACATTTTAAATAAAATTGGCTCAAGATTTGATTAAAGAAAAAATATATTTATTTTTGTCGAAAATTTGTTTAGTTTTTTTAATTTATAATAGACTTTAAAAGTAATATAATTATTTTATCCATTTTTCCTATTAATACGCCTAAAGTCCTCAATGGATCAATTTAAAATTTGTAGCAAATAATAGATTTTCTTATGAAAAATGGTTGCAGCTGTCAGTCACTCTGGAAAAATATGCCAACTGCATACATTTTAAGGTTAAAAGGTAACACGTTTGTGGCATTATCATATAAGCACTAGTTCCATAAAAAAACATACCGCCTTTAAGCCAAATGGACGCTACATTTCCTTGGAAACAATGTCGGATTAATGAAAAAGTTCCAAAAAACCAAATGCGTATGATGGATTGATTTTCATCAGAACAATGGTAGCTCTCATACGTTGGCTCGCACAACAGAAAAGGTGTTTGAGCACTAGAAGATACTTTATCTTTATGGACTTTTATTTTATGGAAATACAGAATTAAATCGTCAGAGGCTTTTTTTGCAGCCTTTATTCTTAGAATTTCTCCACTTTTATGATATGCAGGTAGGTAGCAAGTAGTTGCCATTCCGATACACCTAGGCCTATGAAAGGCCCGTTGCGATGCTACTTGAGTCCGTCCTCTACTCTCCTGTATCCTCTTTGAACCAACCTGTCGATTTAATAAACGAATTAATTATATTTATTCTGATTTCTGCCAATTCAATAATATTCCCAACAGTTTCGGAACCCAGTGTATTCAGTCTCCTCCTGCATAGTGCCATGCATCCACAGAGGAGGGGCTCCACTGTTTCCTCCTCTTCTACCTCCTAACAGCTTCTACAGTAGTTAAAATGCGGCACGCCCAATTTATTGGCGTGTCTACCAATAAGGCAATGCCCTGTTAGAGCCACGATAGGGGCTAGTCTCCTAGTCTGCTGAGTTTTAAAAGTAGCTTGGTTCTATTCAAGCTACATTGCGGCCAGGTTTTCCTACTAATAAGACAGGTACTGGTTTGCTCCCAACTATTGTTTGCATCATTAATGACACTTCTATCTATTAACAATTTACACGTTGCTAGTGGTATAGATACCAACGCCTTGTCCGGCTGAAGTGGTACCGTTGTACCCCGTCAGCTAGTTCATCTGCCTTGCAATTGCCAACGATATCTCGGTGTCCTGGTACCCAGAATCAGTATTTAGTAGCATCTCGTCAAAGCTCGTAACATTTCATTACTGTTTTGGATGTGAGCCTTACTGACTGTAGTGCTTTTAAAGCAGCCTGACTGTCAGAACAGATCTGAATTTCCCTTTCGGTTTAAACACGATTCTTAATTACGACAATACTTTCCGTTATAGCTATGACTTCTGCTTGGCAAACACTACAATGATCTGGTAAGCGAAAGGATTCTGTAATGCCCAACGATTCCGAATAGACACCCCTCCCACTTGATCATTGAGTTTAGATCCTTTCGTAAAAATTATAATCTTGTTATTGCAGTCTGGTATACCATTGTTCTCATCTTCACGAGATGGTAAACTAACACTGAACGGTGTGTCTAAGAATAACTCCATTGAGTTAAAAAAGTCAGTGGTTCTAGGAATCTGCGGAAATTGGCGCTGAATAGTCGAGTGTCCTCTAAAACTTATGGCTAGATCCGAAGATTCTCTTAGCCTTAAGGCCGATTTCACTGCTATTTACTTACTATATAGGTCTATTGGCAAAAGATGCAGTAGGTGTTTAATGCGGCTGTGGGGGTCGTTCTAAGTGCGCCGCTGATACTGAAGCTGGCCGCTCTTTGAATGGAATTCATGCATTTCAATGCACCGGCCACCATATCAGAACTCCGTAGGTTAGGACTGGCCTTGCTATCGCTATGTAAATCCAGTGAACAACATAGGGTTTTAGACCCCTTCTTGCTCCTACTGCTCTTATGTATGAGTATAGGACTATAGCCGCTTTTCTCACTCTATCTTCAGCATTTAGGTTCCAAAGCAGTTTCCTGTCTAAAATCAGTCCTAGGTAACCTGCTTTTTCGGTAAATATAATAACATCTGGTTTGTGCTTTCTTGTGAACATAATAAGTTCTAGTCCACATGCTTTGGACCACCGATCGACTTCATTCAGTAGTCTTTGCATGATTTCGCAGAGTGTGTTCGGAAATTTCCCCTTTACAACCAAGGCAACATCATCCGCATAGGCGACAACTTTATGTCTACTCTCTTCTAGATTCCGCAAGAGCTTGTTTATCGCTAGAGCCCACAAAAGAGGAGCTGGGACCCCTCTTTGAGGGCTACCTCTTGTGACCGATCTGCGCACCTCCAAATCTCCCATCGTTGAATTTCCGAATCTGTTTAGCAGCATTAGTTCGATGAGATTCACTTTAATGATGGAACACAAATAACTTTGAAGTTATTCATTATCATCATGTGGCCATGACAACCCGTTCTCGGGTTACGGTCGACATCAGCAGCTCTCGCCAGGCGCCTCTGCTTTGCGCGCGCCTTCTCCAATTAGAAATACCAAGGGAGGATAGGTTCCCCTCCACTTGATCTTTCCAACGGAGTCGTGGTCGTCCTCTACGTCTCCCTTCGTCGGCTTTCGCTTCGAATACCTTTTTCGCTGGAGCATCATTATCCATACGTACGGCATGCCCGAGCCAGCGCAGACGTTGTATTGTAATGCGCTGGACAACATCTATGTCGTCGTAGAGCTCGTACAGCTCGTGGTTCATCCGTATGCGATAGTCGTCTTCAAAACGTACGGGACCGAGGATTTTACGAAGAATTTTTCTCTCAAACACCCCAAGAGAAGCTGCTTTGAAGTTATTGTTGAGTTACCTTCAACTTAATGATTATGAGATTGAGTTGTTATAAGGACCACTAGCGGATACAGATTGGATTGTAGGTAAAGTACAAAGCTTATTCTATAGACAGAATATTATTCTTGTACAAAGAAATGGCTTCTGAACGTTTCCCCTGGTGCCAACCGCCTCAATTCTTGCAGCATTAGTATTTAAATTATTTCCTTATAATATTATCCTTATTATATCACGTACCTACATAATCCGATTACTGTAGTAAATGGCCTGATTCATATCAACTCATATCAACTCTCTTGTCCGCTAAAGAAACTCACCTAAGTGCTTAAAGACAATAATTCACAACTGGTTTAGGCAGCGGTTTTTGGCTTTGTTTGCGGCTTTGCTCGCATTTGCCCATACTACAAACCTTGCTCCAAATACAATATATATATATTTGACTAAAACATATCGCTATTTATTTCCTACTCTCTATAATACGATATCCCTTTTTCTTTTGCCTTAAAACATTCTTAGACATTAGAATGCTTATTAGACCTTCTTTACTCTTTGCCATACATGGACATGAACTAAAGCTAATGCGTTTTAAACGCACATTTATCTAAAGTCCAAAGACACATTGATACATATACTATGTATACATAGAAGGTACTCCCACTCTCTTTAGCTGTCACTGCCTCCAACTGCACTGCTTGCCCCATTGCCGGCTTATGGTGACAATAAAATGCGACAGCTCATGATTGTGACCATTTCACGCAAAGCACGGACTACGTGCCTCCGGAACGAATGGCACATATAAACAACTCTCAATCATATGAAATGCGCCTTCAATTAAGTCTGCAAATGAAATGAAAAGTGCGTCGACGTAAGCGTCGACCGCGGCAGTAAATAAATTTATGATGATCACGTATACGCCATGTTGTGACGGTGACCAAACGACGATACGCACTGTGACCAAGCCCCCCCACCACCAGACCGAGCGTAGCACAGCCGGCCGGTTTATTTCCAGTCAAAATTTTTGACCAAGTCCAACATTGAAGGCAACTTTTATAATCATTTTATATATTTCACACATTTTGCTAAAATGACCGATTGACCGAATACCCAAAGGCATTAGGGTGAACCTTATGTGGGGGTACTAAGTGGAGAATTTTAAAATTGCTTAAAAGATATATAAAGATATTTTCAATATTTTCCAAATGCTCGAAAAAATGTATGTTAATCCAAGTCTTTGTGAGAATTTTTAAATACAACTTTTTTGTTTATTTATTTGAATTAAGTGTTTTCCTTAATTCTTATAAAAAAAAACTTTATGCGATTTTATTTATACAGTATCTCCAGCGAGCTCTTGAGTATACTGAAATATATCATATCTACAACCACCAGAATTTGTTATTGCTTAGGATAAAGTTTTTATTTTTGATGTTCGTATTTAATCCGAGATTTGGTTCTTGATTCAATTCGGTTCTTTTGTCGGTTGCTCCGTTTCGGCTCCATTTTGGATTTGAATAAGCCCTCTACAATCTAAAGAAATAAACGCTTTAGGAGGAGGATACCGCTTTCTTGGCTTCTAAGAAGGTATTCCTCATTCATGTATGCTACTTTGTGGAAAAAAGAAGTTGAGAGAAGATTTCACAGTGAAGAAAAAGTTTGGTTTGAAGTGTTGTAGTTCTAGGAACTTGGTGTGTTACTCTCTGAAGCTATGTCATCATTTTAGTGGGCTGAACTGAGGTTTTCTGGCTTGAAAGGACGCAAAATTTGACGAATGGATAAGGTTGTTTTTGAGGTGGTACGTGTGGTACATATGAAGTTTAATGTAGATTTAGTGCCGCTACTATAGAAAAGATTAGTTAATATTTTTAAAAAACGAATTAAATTTAATTTTTCTTATATAATAATAATATTGATCCTTCAAGGATATGTAATACATCGACGGAAAGGTCTTGAAGTGTGCAACACATAAATGCGTTAATCATTATTGTGCGCAGTTTGTTCAAAATACGTTTAAATTCAATTTTTATTTACAACTTTTAAAATAAAAATTACGATTTATTTTTAATACCCAGTACCATATGGTACAAAGGGTATATTAAGTTTGTGCTAGCCGAAAATGTATGGAACATAAAGAAGGAGTCGTCGGAGACACCCGAAAAGTTACCTAAAATATGATCAGGGTGACTAGAGAAGTCGATATACCCATGTCCAACTGTCCGTCTGTCTGTATGAACAACTAGATCTCAGACATGGTAAGAGCTAGAGTAACCAAACTTTCACATAAGATTGTTTATTATTCCATAGTGGAAAGGTTTATTTTACTTTTTTGATATTGAAGTTACATTATATAGCTCCCCTAGGGGTGCTTCAGATAACTTCGAAAAAGCCCAAAAAAGTACCCAAGCACAGTACTAAATTTTACTAAAATCGGTTGACAATATCATATGGGAGCTATATGGACCAAACGGTGAAAGAAACGTTAGATATTTTTTTAGAGTGCTTTACCAAATTTGAACAAAATCGGTTGACTATTATAAAGCATCCTTAGGACGCATTAGCCAAAAGTCGATATTTATGAAGACATCTTGACCAAAATTGGCCCTCAGAAATTTTTTAGATAACCCAAGCACTGTGCACAATTTGATCGAAATCGGTTGACTATATCATATAGCTCCCATAGAAACGATCCGTCAAAAAACATTTTGGCTTTAAAATTCTTCTTTTTTTTTGGTTGTTTATGAAGGTATCGTAGCCTAATTTGGCAATCAAATTTCTTTTGGTGTTCTTAAGCAATATATGGATTTTATAGTGGTACAGGATATCCCAAAGTCGTCCGCGTCCGACTTTAACGTACGCCATCTTTTACATTATTTTTCTACCGTGTACCGTATGGTGCCAAGGGTATATTAAGTTTGTGCAAGCCGAAAATGTATGTAACATATAGAAGGAGACGTCGGAGACACCCCAAAGTTACCTAAAATATGATCAGGGTGAATAGAGAAAGCGATATACCCATGTCCGTCTGTCCGTTGTCCGTATGAACGCCTAGACCTAGTAAGAGCTAGAGTAACCAAACTTTCACATTGGATCCCATATTATTCCATAGAAGACAAGTTTATTTTATTTTTTGATATCGTGGATAAATTATATCGCTCCCATATGGGTGTTTGAGACGACCTCGACAAAAAAAAAAAAAGTTTTAGATGGATAACACTGTCCTACAGAATTGAAAAAAATCAAAGAACTTTTCAAGTGACCTAGTGTCCGTTGTAGGTCTTGACGAGTAGATCACGATAGCGTTTTTCAAAATTGTCTAACACCCCCAAAATCGGAAGTTATTGCTTAAAAACCGTTTTTCGGGTACTGCGATCACTCCTGCCAAATTTGGTCGCAATATTTTAAAAACAAACGAAATACAACAAATTTTGTTAAAAAATCGATTTTTTGGAAGACAATTACTATGGGAGCTATATGATATAGTCAACCGATTTCGTTGAAATTTGGCACATTGCTTAAGTTCTCTAAAAAATTTCAAAACGCCAAATTTGAACAAAATCGGTTAACTATATTTGGCACTTGTAAGTTTTTTAGTGTTCTTAAGCACTATACCAAATTTGGTTACGATATCTTCATGAACAAACGAATTATCCATCTAAAACCTTTTTTTTTGTCGATGGAATTGTAATTTCCTTGTTTACAATAAGCGTCGTAACTTAAACATTTATCGACCGATTTTAAAAAACCATAACTTTTCTTACTCGGAATTAATATTTCTTTAAGATTAAATGTAAAAAAGTAAAGGTGTTTTAACAAAATGTTATATAAAAATGACTTCAAAGTGTGAAAATCGAATAAAAAAAGTGTAAATCTTAAATATCTTTTAGAAAATCTCGTAGTTGCTTTGTATAAAGAATAAATAAATGTATATCATCTTAAAGCTTGAATCTTTTTCTTTTCAAAGCCGTAAAGCAATCGAAAATCGGTTGAAAAATGGCGACGTTGTGATAGTGGGAGTGATCGCAGTACCCGAAAAACGGTTTTTAAGCAATAACTTCCGATTTTGGGGGTGTTAGACAATTTTGAAAAACGCTATCGTGTTCTACTCGTCAAGACCTACAACGTACTCTAGGTCACTTGAAAAGTTCTTTTTCATTGTTGGACAGTGTAATTCGTTTGTTCATGAAGATATGGTAATAAATTTGGTATTCCAAAGTTTTTACAGTTTCCAAACACTGTACCAAATTTGATCAAAATCGGTTGACTATATCATATAGAAACGATCGGTCAAAAAAAAAATGTTTGCTAAAAAATTCTTCTGTTTTTGGTTTTTTGTGAAGGAACCGGATTTTATTGCAAGATAGTGGTAAAGGGTATCCCAAAGTCGTCCGCGCCCGACTTTACGTACGCCATTTTTGATTTTTTTTTGTACTATTGTGGATTGGAACGGCATTTAAAGATATTTAGACAATGATTATGCACAATTAATGAATATGATATTTAACATTAGGAAACTAATATTTTAAAATTCTTTGTTAAGCACAAAATGTCCTTCAAAAGTTTAATTTAAGATAAGGGACACCCTAATGTTACTATGTACAAATATATACATTTTAGGTGTTTGCATAAAAATTTGCAATTTCCAGCCAAGTGTTTAGTGTGTGTATATATAAACATGTGTATATATGTGCATATATATATTCATGTGTATATGTGTATGTGTGTGTAAGTGTGCCAATACGCTGGTCAAGCCAAAAGCCAAATGCATTTAATTGGTTTGACTTTAAGTTCGTATCGCTTACAGCTTTGTTTGTTTTGTTGTTGATGTGTGTGTTTCGCGAGGGCAGATTAACAAGTTCAGCAGAGCTTAGGCTTTTGACCTTTTAAAGCGTTACCTTTAATAGCATTAAATCTTTAATAGCTATAAGCAGGCCTATGAAGATGGTGCGAAGACGGATAAAGGCACAGAAGCTGGCGTTGTCTTTTATTTTGTCTTTCTAATTGAGAGATTATAAAGAGAGATGTCTGCAGGACATAATTCTAAAAATCACGAAGCTTATTACAAATGTGGCGAATGACATTGGAATATTGTGTTCGGTTGACACATCTCCCGGGCACTCTTGCCCACAGATATTAAAAAGTGAATTTCCGAACTTCTGGGCTATCATAAGAGCAGGGCTACGATGTTGCCATTATCTGTAAAGGGGCACTGCTGGAATTGCTGGGAAAAGGAGCAGATAGAAAGTGTCCTACACCTATTGTACGACTAGCACTCCTTATCTGGCTATTTTATTTAAATGCTCAAAATGGTTCAGTAGGCAATAATAGTAGACGGAACTAAGGGCGCCTTTGCGTTTTTAACCTCCCCTTACCCAGCTCATTTATTGTCGTGCTCATTACTTTCTCCGTACTTACGCGTTAAATAGGCATCACATGGAAGGTGAGGACTCCAGATAGTCTCAGCCTTATGCCTAACTTAGGCAAGGTGGTTAAAAAAAAGTAGAGGAGGTTCTAGGGGAACTCTAGAAAAAACTTAATCACATCAACATAAATAAAATAAAGGGTGGTTTTTAATAGGGATCGGATTTACAAAAGGAATGTCTCTGAAACTTTTGACAAATGTCAATGCCATTTTATTCACCAGGGCCTTCATCAAGAAAAGATTTACATCACAGCAACGCCTTCAAATCTTTAAGATTGTAAATCAAAATCAGTGTTCTATTGTAAAAACTTATAGAGTTTTTCGTAAAACTTATGGACCGAATAATCATCTATCAGCACTTGCTATTCGTCGTATACTTGATCATGTTCCAACTCATTTGACAATTAACGGCATCCGACCACTTACCAGAATGAGAACAGCACAGTCCAAAGAAATATATTTATATAGCTATTGTAGAGACCTGTGTTAAGAAAAATACAGCTTTATCGACAAATGATGTTAGGCTTGTGATTTGACCCCTTAAGATTATTTTCCTTGGGGACACGTCAAGTCACTGGTTTATGCAGAACATTGAACGTGTCATTACTGATATACGGCCCCAAATGCTGGAAAGTGTGGTCAAAAATTGGAATGGCAGGTTGCGCTTCGTAACTCTTAGTGTTGATGGTCACATACCAGAGATCATTTTCAAATTATTTTCAGAAATTATGTTTCTAATAAAATCTTATTTGGGATCATTACATTAATATTTCGTTGTTTTTTATTTAAGTTTGAAGTCCGGAGATGCTTTAAAAAACACTTTTAACTTATAACCTTAAAGACAAACGGACATATTTATATCTATCATACTTTAGGTGACTTTGTCTCCGACACTCACTGAGACTTCTTTCATATGTAAACTTTTTTTTTAGTGAGTCCATTTGAATTTAGTTCACTCAAAAGAGTTTACATTACCCTGAATTTCTATGAGGTTGTGTTAGGGTTAAAATATTATCATGGTAATCCTGCCGGGTCCACCATACACCAGATCTTCACTCTACGCCAAATCCTGGAAAAGACCCACGAAAATCATATAGATACCCATCATCTCTTCATCGATTCTAAAGCTGCATTCGATAGCTCGATAAGGGATCGCTTATATACCACCATGTCTGAGTTCGGTATTCCTGAGCGGCACCATCAGCTCTGTCAAGATAGGAACGGACCTCTCCAAACCTTTCAATAACGTTCGAGGATTCAGACAAGGTGCCCCTCTATCATGCAACCTCTTCAATTTCGCGATGGAAGGAGTACTGCGGAAGGTCGGTGTACATCGCAATGCCACTATTTTTAAAAGAATGTCCAGCTTCTTGCATAAGCTGATAATATCGATATCATCGGGCGTTGTAATCGAGATGTTACGGCTGCATTTTGCGCAATCAAAAAGGAGTCAGCGAAAGTGGGTCTAGCGGTAAGCGAGGGCAAGACAAAGTATTTGCTGTGTACGAACAGGGACGCACGGCGCCTAGGCTCCCATGTTGCAGCGGACCGCTATACTTTTGAAGTGGTCAAGAAATTCACGTACCTTGGCAACGCCGATAACACCGATAATGATGTCAGCCTGGAGATAAAACGAAGAATCACACTTGCCAATCTTAGTAAGCAGATGTGTAGCAGAGACCTCTCTCGACCAACAAAAGTAACACTCTACAAGACGCTCATCTTGCCCGTGCTCTTATACGGCGCAGAAACATGGGTTGTGTCACGGACAGATGTATATGCTCTTGGGGTGTTCGGGAGAAAAATTCTTCGTAAAATCTTCGGTTCTGTTCGTTTTGAGGACAACTTTCGCATACGGATGAACCACAAACTGTACGAGCTCCACGATGACATAGAGGTTGTCCAGCGCATCGCAATACGTCTGCGCTGGCTCGGGTATGTCGTCGATAATGGTGCTCCAGTGAAAAAGGTATTCGGAGCGAAAGCCGACGATGGAAAGATCAAGTAGAGGGAACCTATCGTCTCTTGGTATTTCTATTAGGAGAAGGCGCGCGCAAAGCGGAGGCGCCTGGCGAAAGCTGTTAAGGTCGACCGTAACCCGGGAACGGGTCATGCCACACACAAGTCATTCTCATTGACTTGGCTGCTGTTCCCCGGACTTGGATGCCATAATACCAAGTTGGCATTATTAAACTCTTATAGAGAATACTTTTATTGTCTAGGGATAGCTTGCCATTTCTGCCAAGTAGCTACTACATTTTGCCAGTTTTGATTTTACACCTTACTGTTATTATTTTAATGTGCCCTTTCCAACACAGTTTTTTGTCGAGGTGAATTCCGAGATACGGGTGCGATGTTTTAATTGGAATTATCTTTCCATTTAAGGTAAGCGCAGGACTTTGGTCTTTCCTTAACGAAAATAAAGTCCGTCAAATAAAAAAAAATAATAATTAGGGAATAATTTTTATTTTATTACTTTTTGTTTTGTTTACTTTGCATTGCAAGAATATGCACAATGCTAGTTTATGATCAGCAACGACGGAATCTACCATCATTACCAGCATAGAGGTCCAATTGTGGTGGGTATCTCAATTCCTCGGCAATCTATTAGAGATTATTGTGTGCCGAATCCTCATTGCTTTCATTATTCAGAGAGTATGCATATTGACGTTTTAGCGTGAAGACATATTAGCATTACTTGAATAAGCCATGTCTAAAGGAAAAAATAAAGGTCTGAATTTGAGCCGTGCAGTTGCAAGCCTGCTTGATGACTACTCACCACATCTCGTTAAATTTTCATAACCAAGGTTAGTTGGCAAAATAAGTTATATCCAAAAAGTTCAATCACAACGAATACAAGACAATTTTATGGCTTCATTATCTTGACTCGTAAATGTTGAAGAACCACAAAGCTAGGTATTATGAACATTGAGACTCAATAGGCAACAAACAAGAACTCCGCCCTACATCTCCACTTTTTGATATATTTCCCGAATGAGCACAATTTTAAACAAATAATTTTGAAGTTTTTTTTCGTAAAATTTGTAAATGAATTTCGACTAGCCAAGTACTATTTGAAGTATGATATGAACTATGATTATATATTCAAGGCAAACTATGATAAACGGATAAATGACGTAGAAAGCAAGGCTTCCATTGCTTCGACAAACAAATCCGGATGCCAATATGGTCAAATTCCGCTTAGTACCAAGCAACTCCAAATAGTTCCACGAACAAATCTCAATGCAATTTGCTCATACTTTTTTTGTTTTTTTTTTGGGTTCCTTTCAAAGAGGTGGGGCAATGCGACCATAAGATCATTTGTACCATATCCGTTACTATGATAGCCAGGTTATCTGCGTACCCAATGACTTTATAACTAAGCACTGTCTGCTTAGTTAACAGATCATCGATCAAGTTAGACCATAGCAGGGGAGTTAACACACCTCCTTGTGGACAACCTTTTACAGCTGCTATGCTGACTGTTGTACCATCTAGAGATGAAGTTATGACCTCTGTCTATGCATGGATTCGATCCATGCGGTCACGTATGGCTCTATGTTCTTATGTGCAAACGCTCCAGAGATAGAACCAAAGTCAGTATTGTCGAAAGCTCCGTCGACATCCAGGAATGCGCAAGTTCTAAGTTCTTGGACTCAAAAACGTTTTCCGACTAGGTGGTGTAAAGCATTCTCTGTTGACTTCCCCTTGGAGTAAGCAAATTGTATAGGATGCAACGGGTCCGTGGCTTGCAGTTTGTTTCTGATAAGCAGGTCGAGAAGTCTATCTACTGTTTTCAGAAGAAGTAATGTTAGACTGATTGGTCTGTACGACTTGGGCTTATCTTTAAGACTGTAGCCAGATTTGGGGATGAAGACTACCCGTACTCTCCTCCAAAAGTGACACATATATCCCCAGTTAAAGCTTGCTCTAAACAGACGAATCAGTGGGTTCAAGATGAAATCCAGACATTTCTGGAAATATTCCGTTCCAACCAGGTGTCTCGAAAGGTTCAAAGGAGCCAATTGCCACTTTCACGTTTTCGGCATTGAGTATATTGCCTGATATTTTGGCAGTCTCTCGGAAGTTTGGCTAAATCCAATCTGAGAGTTGTGCATCTCCGTTGCAGATTAAAGAGCCTGGAGTAACAGCTCTAATATTTCCCGACGGTCTGATGTAAAGGAGCCATCACTTCTGCTCATTAGACCCATACCCTTTGAGGACTCTCTGGTCATACTTTAGATAGCTTAAATTCCGCATAGTACTCAAATACTCCAAAAAGTTTGAGAAGCAAATCCCAAAGCAGATACTCCAAAAAGTTCCGCCTTATTAAGGAAAGGTACTCTATTCTGCTTTTAAGGAAAAAAAAATTGCGAAAAAACTTTTATGACATCATTATGTGAAATCGTTTTTTGAAAAAGCTCCTTTTTCACTAAAATAGTCCTAGAAAAAAAACAAGCTATAACAGGATAATAAAAATACGGATTTTGAATGCTGATAGCCCTAACATAAAATATAAGTTTCATCTCTGGAGACTTTTCATCGTCGTCTAGTGTTATTGGGTCATTCATAATTTATTCAATCGACCTATTTTATTTGAGAAAATAAGTGCTCATATATGTTAACAACTTACGATGCTCCAAATTTATAAAGTGGGTTTAATACAACCCTCTATGCTGCATTCCTTTTTCTAAAACTTATAGAATGGGTAAGTGGGGATATACATATGGGCCTGGCTTCCATTTGTACAGAGCAAAGCTTCTGATTGCTGCCAACCTGTCGACTGCAGAGCGATTCTCAAATGATTACAAGCTGACACACAGCCTCCTCGTGGCGCCTCCTGCGTAGCTATCTTAGCATCCGCTAAATAGTGAGCTAATGTGTGCAGCGAGTCACCCGGACGTTAAACGGTTGAGCGCAGGGCTTGGCACCCTCCTTGTTAAACAACAATCCAATGAAAACCACAACCAAAGCCTCGGATGAAATCCCCCCTTATGTTGACGACCACCGCAAAACGAAAAAGGACACTAATTTGAGGATATGCACCTGGAATATCCGGACCTTCAATAGGGAAGGTGCCTCTATTCAGCTGGCGGATGCCCTCGAAAAATTAAGGCTGATATAATCACCATCCAGGAAATGAGATGGATAGAACAAGGTTGCTCTAAGCAAACAAACTGCGATATTTACTATAGCTGCCATGCCGAGAGGCGCGAATTCGGATGCGGATTCGTGGTTAGCCGGAGACTTCGTCACCACGTCTCTAGATTCACACCTGTTTGTGAACGGCTGGCTACAATCCGTGTCAAGGCTAGATTTTTCAGCCTCAGCCTAATTTGCGCGCACGCCCCGACTGAAGAAAGGACGACTCTGTTAAAAAAGCATTCTACGCGAGACTCGAGGACACATACGACCGCTGCCCAACCCACGACGTGAAGATCATCCTCGGGGACTTCAACGCAAAGGTTGGACGTGAACGCATCTTTAACCCCACAGTCGGTCAGTTCAGCCTCCACGAAACCACCTTGAACAACGGTCTCAGGCTGATCGATTTCGTCGCGGCGCGAAACATGGTAGTTAGTAGCACCAGATTTAAGCACCTCGACATTCACAAGGCGGGTTGTAATGGCCATACGATGACGATGATGGGAATATATATTGTCCGAAACAAAAAAAGGAACAAAGATTGTTTCGATGAAATCTCGATCTCTGTTTGTTTAAGTCTAAGTGTCGTTGTTCATTAAAAGATTTGCCAATATTGTTATTTGTTTGGCCCAGCCAGATATACTTTCGCCTTTTAATTTGAGTTCTGATGTTTTCTAAGTGTTAAGGTAAAATATAAAGTATCTAACTCTCCAATATCTTTACGAAAATTAAAAAAGAAAACTTCTATTCAATAAGTCACTGACTAAATCTAACTGCCCTCGTATTTATTCAATTGACATGCGAATTATTGACCCATTGCATAAATAAGTAAATCCCATAGATATTTGCCGCCCAGCTACCTATGGCTGGCTTTTTAATTTATTAAAATGCCATCGTTTTAGCCATTTTCGAACATTTTGGACGATTTCGTTTGCTTCATTTACTATGCAATTCACGTTTTTTATTTTATGTTTAAAGCTTCTCTCTTTTGCATATAATGTCAGTGCCGTTTCCAATGGGGGTTATACGCCTCCAAAATATATGAAGCACTGTAGTGTAGAGACTTTTGAATTCTTTTTTGAGTCCGCCACTGGAATTTGTTGCTGTTGCCAATGTTGCCTAAGCTTCTCTTTTTTACTGCTGTTATGTAAGTACCAAAACGATTCCAATCGACATAGTCAAGTGCATATGTACATATTTGTACATAGTTTATTTTTGTTGCTGTTTTTTAAGCGCTTCAAAAATTTAAATTCAATGCACAATTAAAAGCTCTTGCTAAGCGGTACTTATATGAAAGTTGTATATTATGTACAGATTTCTATATGTACTTGCAACATTGCTGATTTAAGTGCTGTTCGATTGCTATTTACTAAATTTAATTTTAAAGAATGCAACTCTTTGACTGAAAATAACGCAATTCATAGTTTTTAAAAACTTTTGAAAAATGAAAAAATTTTTGTTTTATTGTTTATTTTTTTTTGTTTTGAAACTTACACAATAGATTTTCATTGTTATAAGTTTTTACAAATCGAAAGTTTTTGCCAGCTTATACAGCTGGAACTCTTATAAGAAAAATCTCTCAACGTTCACGCACTTTTTTCCAATTAAAGCTTCTCAATTAGTACACTTTACACTCTACTCAGAAAGTATACTGCCACTCACACTCTTAAGTGTTTATTTGAAGACATCAAAAGTGGAATGAAAGGTTTTATGAGCTTGCTTCTAAAATTTACAGCTGGTAAAACATATGACCCCAAATTAATGCCTTCGGCTATAAACTGGCTCATTTGCCAAATTGCCGTAACCCAAGGGTCAAGGGTATAATGAAAAGGGTTATAACCGAAGCTGTGGCAGACCACAATTTGTTTTTGCTCAAATGAACAGATTTACAATAAGAATGCTCTTGGGAACTTTTAGGCGACTCAAATAAAATCTGACAAATTGTCTTGGGAACTTTTAGGTGAATTTTATAGTTTTTATACATAAATCTTGGAGTTTTTAATCGACTCAAATAAAATCTAAAGGCTCACAAGAATTTTAAAATCTTGTCTTCATATTTAATTTTAAAAAAAATTTTTGGACTTTTTATAGTTTTAGTTTTGTTTAATAAAGTGCAACTGGGACACGTTTTACTTTCGAACTTAAACAAAAATTAGAAAACAAAGACTTTTTTTTTTGTTTAATCTTTTTAAAGCTTACTGTAAGTGGAAATCTGTTTCTACGCTTGGAACAGAGAAATTAAATTAAAAGAAAATTTTTATTATAAATTTTTAATAAATATAAACAATTAACAATTCTAAAATTTAATTAAAAAATGGAATTATTATAAGAAATGAATAATGTTATTAGTTTGTAGTTAGGTTACTTATAGTTATAAAAAAAATTATTTAAAAAAAATTATTAAAAAAAAACATAATCAGCAAAAATTCGTAAAACTTCTTGAAAATTAAATTCCTACAAGGAACTTTACAAAAAAAATGTATGTGGACCAAAAAAAATAAGTGATAGCGCTAGTTATATATATAAATTTATAAACGCTGAATACGAATCCGATTTCCAAAAAACACCAATTTCTAAGCGTTCTGAGATATTTTAAAATTGTTTTTCGATTTAAGGTTTCAAAGATATTTTTTTATATATTTTTGGGGTAGCTCAATCTGTATTCGAGTCCCAAAACTCGCTTGAGTTCAAAGACATCGTAAAATAAACCTCTATTTATGCAGAATTTTTTGAGTTATTTGAAGGTTATCTCAGTACACTAGAAGGTTAGGGTTTTTTATGTATCCCATTTATTTTATTTTCTTTGAAGTCAATAATGCGCTTTTATCCCATACTTTATTCATTAATTTATTCTATCTAACACAAGTAATATCTTTGATCCGATTGAATGAACTTAGACAGACCAAAAATAAGAACTGTTTATTGCTCTGAAATTGTGTACGGAGTTAATTTTTATGGTAAATGGCGGGACTCCCCAAATATGGAGAAAATATTTTTAATCAAATTCTCTTATACCTTGACATTTGTTTATTTTAGAGATTTAAGAAAACAAAAACAGTCAGTTAATATGGACAGAAGTTTTTTCTATGTTTTTCATCAAATCGACAAAAGAACCTTTCCATGGGGTTACTATGATATTGAAAGTGCTAATTGGGTACATACCAATGGTTTTTTTGTTTAGTGGCTACGCTTTTTTAACATATTATCGACAATACCTAAATTTAGATCTATGAATATAAAATAAAGTTTAACGAAAAGATGATTTCACCGTTTTAAAGCACAAAGGTCGCAAATAAAACGGCGACTATTGCCCTTTCTCCGGAATCGTTTTGAAATCGAATTTTTACTGCTCTCAGTATTTGTATGTGTTTTCAAACCGAATGTTTTAAAGCAAGAAGAAGCAAACATAAACGCACTTCACTAAAATATTCTTGTCTTATTCATAAAAAAGGTTCCAAGCCCAACATTGAGAACTACCGTGGTGTTGCCAAGCTTTTATCAATTCCAAAAGTTTTTGAATGGATTGTCACTTCATAATTGCAACACTACTGTCGTTCTTTAATGCCGGATTCTCAACATGGGTTTGTAAAACGTCGATCCACTTCCACTAACCTTTTAGAACTTTCTTTTCTTATTAATCTAGCGTTTACCGAAAAAAAACAAACTGATGTCATTTATACTGACTTTAGTAACCATAGTCTTCTCCTTGTTAAACTGTCTCGTCTGGGATTTCCGTCTTGCCTTTTGATTTGGATATCGTCATATTTATTCAATCGAGTCCAAAAGGTTATTAAAGGCTGCGAATCTACAGAAATTAAGGACACTTCAGGGGTACCTCAAGGTATCCATCTAGGCCCTCTTCCTTTTAATTTATTTTTAAATGACCTCATCTTGGTGCAATATCAACCAACTCTTTGTCAACATTATTTGGCTACTTACTCTTTAGAATCTTCTACCTTAGAATGCATCGAAGGTGTATCCGACCTTCGTGTTTTGTTCGATTATAACCTTAAGTTCAATAACCATATTTGCAACATCGTCAATATAGCCAGAGGTGTTCTTGCTTTTATTAAGCGTTGGGCTAAAGATTTTAACGACCCTTTCACAACCAAACTTCTTTATATTTCTTTCGCCGGTCCAATTTTAGAATATTGCTTATGCGTTTGGACGCCTCAATACTACGTTTATCAGGAAATGATTGAGTCCGTACAAAAGCAATTTCTCCTAAACTGTGACCCAAACATCCGACTGCCGCCATGTTCTGACAGACTTCGCCTTATAAAATTACCTTCCTTAAATCATCGCAGAACATGCCATGGCGTGTTATTCTTGCTGTTACTCGGTAATATCGATTCCAATGTTCTTCTTAGCAAAGTTATTTTTCTCATACCTTCTAGAGTAACTCGTAATTTTCGACCTTTAGCCTTACAATTTGTATATCCTGTACCGTATGGTACAAAGGGTATATTAAGTTTGTGCAAGCCGAAAATGTATGTAACATATGGAAGGAGTCGCCGGAAACACCCCAAAGTTACCTAAAATATGATCAGGGTGAATAGAGAAGTCGATATACCCATGTCCTTCTGGCTGTCTGTCCGTCCGTATGAACGCCTAGATCTAAGAGATGGTAAGAGCTAGAGTAACCAAACTTTCACATTAGATCCCATTTTACTCCATAGGAGACAAGTTTATTTTATTTTTTGATATCGGGGCTAAATTATATAGCTCCCATAGGGGTGTTTTAGACAACCTCGAAAAAAAGAAAAGCTTTAGATTTATAATTCGTTTGTTTATGGAGATATCGTAACCGAATTTGGTATTCAAAAGTTTTTTATAGTTCCGAAGCACCATTTCAAATTTGATTAAAATCGGTTGACTATATCATATAGCTCCCATAGGACCGATCGGCCAAAATAACTTTTTTAAATCAAAATTCGCTATATTTCGTTTTTTAATAAAGATATTCTAACCAGATTTGGCGTTTGAAATTTTTTTAGAGAACTTAAGCAATGTGCCAAATTTGAACAAAATCGGTTGACTATATCATATAGCTCCCATAGGATCAATCGGTCCAAAAAAACGTTTTTTATACAAAATTCATTGTGTTTCCTCTGTTTGTAAAAATATTTGAACTAAATTCGGCATTCAGATCTTTTTAAAGGTACTAAAGCACTGTGTCAAATTTGTTTGAAATTGGTTGACTTTGTCATATTGCTCCCATAGGAACGATCGGTCAAAAAAAATGTTCTTCTGTTTTTGGTTTTTTATGAAGGAACCTAATTTGGCAATTAAATGTCTTTGATGTATCAATATTGGGTAGTCAAACTTCGTGATGATAGTCAAAATGTTTTTAAATGAGATCTCTAAGATATTATCAATCACAGTCGGACACTTCATAGAGACATTATTTTGCACCCTAAATTATGATATTGGAGCTTCTGTTGTGTATTTGCCATAAGAGAGACTTAGGTGACTAGGGATGCCCTATATTTTTTGATATCCTGCACCACTCCACCACTCAACTCCACACCCCATCTCCAATTCCTTTTCTCCTTTTCACAATTAGACAGCACACTAGGGTTGCCCTAGAGTTTTAAATCCACTACTCCGCTTACCCTTCTCCAATTCGATACTCCCTTTTAACAATTAGTTACAATATTTTATTATAATATTTATAATTATTATTATTGTTGAAATATTATAAAAATAATCAAATTGTTAAATTAACTAAATTTATCAAATAATAAAAATAAACATGCTAAAATTATAAGTCACTATATTTTATTATAATTTGTATAAATATTGTTAAAATATTATAAAAATAAGGCAAATTGTTAAACTAACTAAATTTATTAAATAATAAAAATAAACAATCTAAAACTATAAGTTACAATAATTTATTATAATATTTATTATTATTATTATTGTTGAAATATTATAAAAATAAAGTAAATTGTTAATTTAATTAAATTTATCAAATAATAAAAATAAACAAGTTATATTATAAGTTACAATATTCTTTACAATTTTATAATTATTATTGTTATAAAAATAAAGCAAAGTGTGAAACTAAATAAATTTATCAAATAATAAAAATAAACAAGCTAAAATTATAAGTTACTATATTTTATTATAATATTTATAATTATTATTATTGTTAAAATATTATATAAATAAAGCAAATTGTTAAACTAACTTAATTTATCAAATAATATAAATAAACAAGTTAAAATTGTAAATAACAATATTTTATTATAAATTGTATAAATATTATTATTTTTGAAATAAAAATAAACTGAAAAACTTAAAAAACCATGGTTTTTGTTTTTAAAAAAGATATTTTGTTTCAGTTGCTTAGCTCTAAGATTACATCAAATATTCTGGCTGAAGGAATCTATTGAAAGAAAAATTTTGTTGTTACAAACCCATTGAACAGCGTAAAACCGTTACTGAAATTCAAATATTTAAATTTACTGCGGCAAAAAAAAAATAAAAAATTTGAATCGATTTTCGCTAATTTTTGACTCTGAACGGATTTCAGCTACCAGGCAAACAGAAATTATAAGCAAGCACCTGCAGAATAAAAATTTTTCTAAAGGTGTCACTAAAAGTATGCCACACTGTTTTTTTCAAAAATAATTTTTTTTTCAAAATTTTGTAGCATACTTTAAGTTGCTAATTTAAAGTTGCCTTCTGAATCTTCTGCAATTCTGTTCGCCTGGTAGCTCAGCTGGCTTGTAGATCATTTTTGTATGGAAAAATAGCAAAGTTAATTTTTTTTTTTATTTTTTAGTTGTATTCAGATTGAAGCAGTGGTCGATGGGATAACATTTTTAAAAAAATTTTTTTAAATCTAATTTTTTATTGATTTTTTTTATACTGCTGTTTTTGAGCTGTACAATCTCAAGGTCATTTGATTTCGCAACCTTTTAGATTTTTTAGCAAGAAATCTGTAGCATACTTTTGGTTGCTAATTTAAGTTGCCTGCTGAGTTTTAGCTATTTCTGATCGCCTAGTACTTCGAGCTGGTTGTAAGAGCATTTTTATTGGAAACATTTTGAAATTTTAATTTATTTGTTTGTCTGGTTGTATATACTAGATCCTGGTGATTTTAAGCTGCAAATTAGGAGAATAAATATCTGAAAAATAAAAATTCATATAATTTTGTTGTTGTTGTAATTTTTGATATTCTGTTGCTTTGGTGGGTTAAAATTTTTGGTGTTTTTATACACTGTACCGTATGGTACCAAGGGTATATTAAGTTTGGGCAAGCCGAAAATGTATGTAACATATAGAAGGAGACGTCGGAGACACCCCAAAGTTACCTAAAATATGATCAGGGTGAATTGAGAAGTCGATATAGCCATGTCCGTCTGTCTGTCTGTCCATATGAACGCCTAGATCTCAGAGATGGTAAGAGCTTGAGTAACCAAATGTTCACTTTAGATCCGATGTTATTCCATAGAAGACAAGTTTATTTTATTTTTTTGATATCGGGGATAAATTATATAGCTCCCATGGGTGTGTTTGAGACGACCTCGACAAAAAACAAGCGTTTTAGATGAATAATTCGTTTGTTTATGAAGATATCGTAACCAAATTTGGTATTCGAAAGCTTTTTATAGTTCCCAAACACTGTACCAAATTTGATCGAAATCGGTTGACTATATCATATAGCTCCCATAGGACCGATCGGCCAAAATAACTTTTTTAAATCAAAATTCGTCATATTTCGTTTTGTAATAAAGATATCCTAACCAGATTTGGCGTTTACAAATTTTTTAGAGCCTTTAAGCAATGTGCCAAATTTGAACAAACTCGGTTGACTATATCATATAGCTCCCATAGGGCCGATCTTCCGAAAAATCGATTTTTGAACAAAATTTGTTGTGTTTCGTTTGTTTGTTAAGATATTGGGACCAAATTTGGTATTCGTAAGTTTTTTATAGTTCCTAAGCACTGTACTAAATTTAATCCAAATCGTTTGACTATATCATATAGCTCTCATAGTACCAATCGGTACAGAAAAACGTTTTTTATACAAAATTCGATGTGTTTTGTTTGTTTGTAAAGATATTTGAACTAAATTCGGCAATCAGATCTTTTTTAAGGAATTTAAGCACTGTGTCAAATTTTATTGAAATCGGTTGACTATATTATATAGCTCCCATAGAAACGAAAATTCACAAATGTCAAAAAAAAAATTGTTGCTTAAAAATTCTTCTGTTTTTGGTTTTTTGTGAAGGAAGTTGATTTTATTGCAAGCTAGTGGTACAGGGTATCCCAAAGTACGCCATTTTTTTAGGACTGTATTGATGCCTTAAATTTCCAAAATGTGTTTTCGAAATACAACAAAACCCTTTCTCTGTCTGGAATCAATTTAATTCTAAGCCACGTCTCATTTCTATAAAAGTAAAAATATAATGAAAGGATAACTTATGAATAAGATTATAGATTGTTTTTTTATCTTGCTTTCTTGTTAAACTTTTATATTGTAAATGCAAGTATCTGGCCAGTTCTTAATGTGAGAAGTTACATATCGTTAAAAAGTTCATCAACCGGGCTAGGGACGCGGAATAGTTAAACCCTCTATTTTTTTTTCTTATTAAATTTAAAAGTTTTTCTAATAATATAATGTCAACTGTTCTTAGTTGTACTCCTGCAATAAATAAATAATAGTGGCGAAGCCCCTCAGTTTCCTTTAAAGCACGTAGCTCTGGGATTTCATAAATGTTTTGCAAATCCAAGCTGTTAATTACAAAATCGTTGCGAGTATTATTTCAAAAGTAAAGCATTTAAGAGCACTGAGCGATTTAAGTGGGTCATTTGGCCACGCTGGACAGCTGTTGGCCGCTTGCGGTTTAAGTTGCCCATTGACCCACTGTCATCTGGATACCCCGTGTCCACTGTGCGTGCCGTTGATCGGCTTGAACTTTTGAACTCGTGCACTGACCTCATTGCACACATATCCGAACCAGTTCAAAAAAAAAAAAAATTTCACCTCGTTGCGCGTTTATTACGCGCTGAATTATTTATCTTTGGTTCGTTTGGGCGCCGCTCCAACGTAGAGCAAAAATTCCGTTGTTTGTGCAGTCGTCACAGCAGCTAAAGAGATTAAATTTGAACTATCCAAACGCAGTTTGGGATTTAGTTGGAGACACTGGATAGCTGCCAAATACAAAGAGCAGGAAGCCTGGTCTCGGGCTGGTCCGGCTATAAAACATGTCCAGACTTGGACTTCTGGCATACCTACAGCGAGCTCGACCTCGACTGTGAACAGCAGCAAAAAGCGACCCAGACATCCAAGGCCTGACCCCCAATCCCAACAATCCCAGTGAATCCAGCGGCTTTTGTGTGTTTAACTCACATAAAATCTTTTATTTTTTTTTTATTAGTTTTTCGCTTTGTTTTACACATCAACAAAAAAAATGTCGGACTTATTCAATATACACAAATATACATATATATTTACTTATATAGAACTGCTTCTGATTTTTTTTTTTTTTCATATAGGACTATGTGGGTCGCTTGGAGTTTTATATTGTTTGCATATTACATATATATATGTAGTATATAGTATATGTATGTAGGAAGTGTTTTTGGGGATTTTGGTTTAATTTATTAAATTTTTTTTTTATAAGCAATAATAATACTCATGTAGCTAAAGTTAAGTCTTATTAAATTAGCATTTAATTCGTTAAACATAAAATAAATAAAAGCCGAATTGTTTACAAATTATATTATATAAAAAACTGAGCATATTTTACAATTCTTGGGGCTCACAAGAACTGCTTTGGTATATAGGTATGTATATATTTTTTGTATGTGTAGCAACTTGTTTTTTTTTTTATTTTATATGTACTTAGTAAGTTTGCTTATAACATCGAATAAACTTTTGCTTTAATTATTTTTATTTTTAACATTTAAAAATATTTGCTGCTTGGCAAACGAATTACAACATCCTTGATATTTCTATTTGTTGACATTAAAACACACTTAAAACTTGTTAAAGGACAAAAACATTTATATCTTTAAAGTCGCCTCTATTATATAATATAAACTGTACCCTGCCCGCCTGCTTGATAAATTCATTTCCCAAATGTAACAAAAAAAATTACATATTTGAAGGTTTAAATTTGGTCATTCTCCCCAAAAGATTTCCAGAGATTTTTAGAAAGAGTTCTTAAATAGCCAAGTTGTATCTTCTCATAAAATTAACTGATTTTTGCCAAAGACTAAAAAATTTAAACTAAAAAAATTTAAAACAAATATTATCATTGTAATACAGCTAAAAAATAACCATTTTGAGCCATTTTTTTCCTAATGGCAGTTTTCAAAGTCTTAAAAAAAAAATTTGAGCTCTTACCTAAAAAAATAAATAAAATAATTTAAAAAAATAATTTCTTAAAAAAAAATTTTCTAATCTCCTTTATGCCTTTAAAAATTATCTTATTCTTGCCAAAGAATAAAAAAATTTAAGTTTTTAAATTTAAAACAAATATTTTTATTGTAATACAGCTAAATCTTTAAAAAATAATTTGAACTCTTAAAAAGAAACTAAAATAATTTAAAAAAAAAATTAAAAATTTTTTTTAAGTAATTTCTGTAAACAAATTTTCAAATCTCCTTTATGCCTTTTCTTACATAGTGCAAAAATTAACCCAATTATTAAAGGAAAGTTTTGTAAAAAAAAAAGTATACAAATAAATTAATATTTAAGAACTTTAAAATTAATGTTTAAATTTGGTCATCCTCCCCAAAGATTTCCACAGATTTTTAGAAAAAATTCTTAAATAGCCAAGTTGCATCTTCTCATAAAATTATCAGATTCTTGCCAAAGACTAAAAAATTAAACTTAAAACATTTAATTTTTTAAATTTAAAACAAATATTTTCATTGTAATACAGTTAAAAAATAACCATTTTGAGCCATTTTTTTCCTAATGGCAGTTTTCAACAAGTCTTTAAAAAAAAAATTGAGCTCTTATTTAAAAAAAAATAAAATAATTTAAAAAAAAATTAAAAAATAATTTCTGCAAACAAATTTTCTAATCTCCTTCATGCCTTTAAAAATTATCTGATTCTTGCCAAAGACTAAAAAATTAAACTAAAAAAATTGTAATTTTAAAATTTAAAACAAATATTATCATTGGCAAATATTATAATGGCAGTTTTCAAAGTCTTTAAAAAAAAATTTAAGCTCTTACTTAAAAAAATAAATAAAATAATTTAAAAAAAAATTAAAAAATATTTTCTTTAAAAAAATAATCTAATCTCCTTTATGCCTTTAAAAATTATCTGATTCTTGCCAAAGACTAAAAAATTAAACTAAAAAAATTTTATTTTTTAAATTTAAAACAAATATTTTCATTGTAATACAGCTAAGTATTTAAAAAAATTTTGAACTCTAAAAAAGAAACTAAAATAAAATAAAAAAAAAATTAAAAATATTTTTTAAAGTAATTTCTGAAAAAAAATTTTCATATCTCATTTATGTCTTTTCTTACATAGAGGAAAAATTAACCCAGTTATTAAAGGAAAGTTTTATTTAAGTATTAAAAAGTATTATTAAGTATTAAAAAATGCATTTTGCCACACAAAGATTTCAAATAAAAAATTAAATAAAGTTTTAACAAAAATATATAAGTCTTGGTAATAGGTATGAAAAAATCAAATTTAAAAAATTATTACTTCCATAATTTCCATTAATTTTTCAGTTTTGTGCTTTTTTAACTTCTAATAAAAATTAATAAATATTAGTTAAATATTTAGTTTTATTTTGATATCACAAAATAAAACTTATTTATTAATTTTTAGAATAAAAATTGAAAATAAATATTGCTGCCAATTTTTATTCCGAAATTAAAAATAAATGATTATTCGAAATTTTTATTTTTCAAATTTAATTTAAATATCTTTTGAATTTAAATATTGATTCTTTAAATACATTTGCAGTCTCCAATAAATTATATTGAGGTATCGATCTTACAAAAATGTTAATAATTTCAACAGATATTTAAAATAAAATATTTAAAATAAATAATTATTGAAGTAAATTTGAAATTTTGTTTTGTTTTTTAATTAATTTTTATTTTATTGAATAAGAAATTGCAAAAAAATAATTGTATTATTTATTTTTATAAAAAAAATTCAAAGTTTTAATGTTTTTAAATAAAAACTGAAATGGAACTAATTTTTTTTTTTTTTCTTAATTTTTTATTATTTTAATTTATTTTAAATAAATAATTATTGAAGTAAATTTGAAATTTTATTTTGTTTTTTAATTAATTTTTATTATATTGAATAAGAAATTGCAAAAAAATTTGTATTAATTTTTATTAAAAAAATCCAAAGTTTTAATGTTTTTAAATAAAAACTGAAATGGAACTAATTTTTTTTAGTTTTCTTAATTTTTTATTATTTTATTTTATTTTATTTTATTTTATTTAAAATAAATAATTATTGAAGTAAATTTGAAATTTTATTTTGTTTTTTAATTCATTTTTATTTTATTGAAAAAGAAATTGCAAAAAAAAATTGTATTATTAATTTTTATTAAAAAAATCCAAAGTTTTAATGATTTTAAATAAAAACTGAAATGGAACTAATTTTCTTTCTTTTTCTAGACCAATAAATTTAAAAAAAATATTGTTTTCCTTTTAACTATAAAATATAATAGCAATTAAATTAAATGTTTGACGTTAAAAAAGGCAACAAAAATATAATATTTTTATTTTTTATTTCTAAAATAAAAATCACAACGTAGCTTTCATTTTTAACTAAAAGAATACAAAGTTTTGAATAAATTTTTATTATTTCGATTATTTTTTTTTAAGAATTTGTATTGAATAAAATTTTTTTGAAAATTTTTTTAAATTTATCAGATGTTTTAAGTTATTTTTTAATTGAAAACAGCAAATTAATTATTATTTCACAGACTTTTTTTAGATTTTATAAAAATAAACAATTTTTAATATATATAATACCTAGTTTGAAGAAAATAAACTGAAATGGAACTAATTTTTTTTATTTTTCTATACCAAAAAAAAATTGTTTTACTTTTAACTATAAAATATAATAGCAATTAAATTAAATATTTGACCTTAAGAAAGGCAACAAAAATTAATGTAAGCGTATATTTTTATTTTTAATATATTTAATTTTTAAAATAAAAATTACAACGTAGCTTTCATTTTCAACTAAAAGAATACAAATTTTCGATTAAATTTTTATTATTTTGATTTTTTTAAAGAATTTGTAATGAAAAAAATTTTTTTTAACATTTTTTTTAAATTTATCAGATGTTTTAAGTTATTTTTTAATTGAAAATAGCAAATTATTATTTGTATTCATCATTTTTTAGATTTTATAAAAATAAACAATTTATAATATATATAATATATAATTTGAAGAAAATAAACTATTTAAAACGTTAGACATATTTAATATAAAATAAAAACTTTCATTGCATGGCTTATTTAGAAATGCATAAATAAATAAGTTATACTTTTTTTAATTTAAACCAAATTATTTTATTTCGAACATAAATATTTTAGTTTTTAACATTATTTTTAATTTAAAAAATAAAAATTATTTAGAAATGCATAAATAAATAAGTTTTATTTTTTTTTTAATTTAAACCAAATTGTTTTATTTCGAACATAAATATTTTTGCTTTTAACATTATTTTTAATTTAAAAAAAAAATAATAATTCAGTATTAATTTTTATTATACAAATTTATTAGAATTTTATTTATATGGCAAGTTTCCGCTGAAACCAAATATTGTTTGCTAATTTTCATTTTAAACAAAAAAAAACTTAATTATAAAATAGAAATTAATAACAATTTTTAAAAATATTAAAAAATAGTTTTCCTCGTAAATTTAAAAACCATAAATAATAAATTATATATTTTTTTATATATAATTCCCTGTTAGACCCCTTGGAGGAGGGGCATAGGGGATCTCTATTAATAACTGTTCGAACAGAACAGGGACCTACAGTTTATAGCCGAATCCGAACGGCGGTGTCTTTAATTAATAGAGACTTTCATGGCAAATAGCGTCTTTGAGCTAGCGATGCCAGTGCTAGGCAAATGAACCAGTGCTACTGCGGGGAATCGAACCACCGACCTTCGGTTTTAGAGGCGAGTACGCTACCACTTAAGCCACCGACGGCCACTATATATTTTTTTACAAAGGCATAAAAGAAACTAACCAAAATTTGTTGTACTTACTTAAAGAATAATTAATTAATTAATTAATAATAAACTTTAACTTAATTCAAAAAGTAAAAGAATGGTAAAGGAATATAATCTTCTTTTTTTTAAGAGTATAATTTAAAAAACAAAAATAATACCTCACCAATACCCTTTAGTTTTTCCACCATTAGGTCACCACGCGTTAAGTTTTTGAAATTTTCCCGAAATTTTTGTATATAAAACGATTTGCATCGTTATTGGGGTAGATTTCTTCTAAAATTTGTTTAAATTTTTATTTCTTTTGCACACACTTAAAATTCCGCCTATCCTACAGGGCACAGGATTTCACAAAAAAATGTTTCATTTTTTTTATCTATAAGCTTAATTTTCCTATCAACTATTCAATTTGCTATTCTTTAACCTCTCTAGTTCAGCAATTAAGCTGCTTGGCACATTTCCCACGCTTAATTTAAAATACTTAATGCTTAAATTTATTATATTTAAACACATACAGCAAATTTAATTAAATTTTTTTTTGTTTGTATGACGTCTTTCACTTACACACAATTTTAATATTTTTTTAAGTGTATTTCATGTTTTTTTTAAAACAGCAAAAAAATTTTGTATTCCTTCCAGCTTTATGGTATATTTATTTTAACTACTTTTTCGTTTAGGATTTATAATGTAACAGCTTTTTTCAGGTTCTTATTTTGTTTTGATATTTAAGTTTTTGATATTTTAATAAAAATATTTTTGTTTTATTTGAGATAAACTTTTGCACATTTAATATAACTTTTTGGATTTGTAATTATTTTTTTTTTTTTTATTTTCTTAGTGTTTCCCTTAAGTTTTGCAACAATAAATATGTGTATATATTTTTATTTTATTTATTTTTTAATTTGCTCTCAGCAGTTGTTTTTTAGATATTTTCTTTGTTAGTACAACTTTCGTTAAAATTCGCTTTTCCAATAACGAAAAACTTAATATAAAAAATTAATACGCATTTTTTTTTTCCAATGCGTTTGTTTAGTAAAATTAATCACAAAAAAGTTTGAATAATTTTTTTTAGTAGCACTAAGCTTATATAAATATTTAGTAAAAAATTTCCGTTAGAAAAGTTGCGCTTAGTTGTAATTTTTTAAAAAATTTCTTAATAGTTTTCTTTACAGCTAAGCTAGCCACAAAAAAATAGAAAATCACATAAAAAAATGATCCAAAAGTTTTGACAACGCTTTGAAGTTGAGTTTGAGTTTTTTATTTTTAGTTTAGTTTCTTTAGTTTCACCTCCGTCTCATAGTTCCGTTCCACAATTGCTCCAGGACCAACAACAACAACTACATAACCTGAACTTTAAGCTCCGGCTAAAGCTTTTAGTTACACTCCTAACCACAAAAAAACATTCCATGTCCTGACTTACCTACTGCTTACAACTCCGCAAATATGTTCTCCCTAAAGTCCAGCTCCGGATGCGCGGAGTGCGTAGAGCTATGCCCATAATCCCGCGACTTCAAGGAGCTGCGTGCCGAATTGGAAGAAAAGCTCGAATTCCGGGGACTGCTGCGACGCATGCGACTATCAATAACTGACATCTTGTTCAGCGGCTGTGTCGGATCCAGTTCACAGAAAGCGCCCGCAATCAAATCGCTGCCATTGAGCGAATTAAAACTATCCCGCTTGGAGCCACGATGATGCGATGAGCCCAGGCTGGCATTATGATGCGAACCCTTGCGGCTTAGCCGGCGTGAATACTGATATTGATAGGGCGGAGCTGGTGCGGCCACATTCTGGACGGCGGGCATTAGGCTGCCTGGTGGCATGTTGGTGCTGCCGCCAGGTGTATAGCTGTCAAAGAAATCCTGCGGCACTTCCTCCTCATGCGCAGCTGCCGCTTCCATTGCCTGCTGCTTATCATGCACGCCCAGATGTGGGTGAAGCCTATCCTCATGTGCTGTGCTCAGCTCCTCCTCCATTAAAGTGGATGACAAGCTATACGTTTCTGTGGGCTGTGAGCTGTGTGTGGAATGCGACATGCTCAGCGGATCGCTGCCAGCTAGCACTGTGCTGCTTATAAGCTGACCCTGCTTGGTCAGCATTATGGACTTGTCATAACTATATGGATCTCGCTTTGACTTGGGTGAGCGCTGTGCATAGAGCTTTTCAATATCCGGCAGCTGGCGACCCATGCCACCGCTTAAACGCACCTTCTCGCCATGCTTCTCACGCTCCATCATATCCTGTATATCCATGCTGCGCTCGCGCTCTAACAGCTCAATGATTTCCAAATCCCGCTCCAGCGTGCTGCTGCAGGAGCCCATGCGCGAAAATGTGCTGCTGCACTCACTAAACGAGACATCCTTGTGCCGTAGACCCTCGCCCGCGCTGGCATGCCAGCGTGCTGCCAAGTGTGCACTATTCGGTACCATCATGCTGCTGACCACGGAGCTTTCTTCGCCATCTCCATAGTTACTGGTGCTGCTGTCATCCAGCAGCGTGCTGCTATTGCCATTGCAGTATGTGGAGGCGGTAATACCCGATACGGAGTTGTTATCCAACGAGGCCACGGTTAGCCGGCGCTCTGAAGCACCACCATGACGTGCATGTCCAGATTTGCGCGTTCCAGCGGTATTGGGACTACTATTATTACTGCTGCTGGTCAGTTTAGGATTACGCTGGGAGGCGTGAGTGCTGCCCTGTCCATTCGATATGATGTTTATCTTAACGTCGTGCTTTTTGTTACGTATATCCTTGCCCAAATTGTTAACAACGCCAGCATCGGCAGCTCCGCGTCCAGCTAGTGGATTACCACGATGTCGCTCTTTGTTGTGGCGATAGTTGGCGCCAATGTAGCGTTCGTTGTTAAAGGTGACACTGGTACGACGCTCCGCGCGCTGCTCATGGCCTGCAGCACGATGGGTTTTGGATGTCTTATGGGGCGCGCTGTAGATATCGTGGTCATTGCCACGAGCTCCATTTGTCGTTATGGTAGTAGTATTCGTATGCTCATCCTTTTCAATGGAGTTATCACGCGTGGAGCCGGCGGCACCATTGCAGCTGCCAACATTTGCAGCATTGCTGCGACTTGACTTCTTACTGGCAGACAAGCGGAAGTAACCACGTAGGCGTTCCTGTTCGTTTCTATATAAGAAATGGGAGAAAATCAATAGTTGGACTTTGGCAAAGAGGAGTATGTAGCTCTATACATAAATGCAGCTGTGACTATCGAAAAGATTAGATTGAAGATTGAAGCCTGCTTTTGGCATTCAATATTAAAACAAAACATCGGTTAGTATACGACACCTTAACTACCAAGGGAAATATCTGAATCTATAGGCTTATACAGCATAAAAATAAGAATGCTCTAAAACCGCGAATCAAATTCGATATCCGATCACACTAACACCTTGGGAACAAATTTTCGGGCAAGAATCCCTAACTTGACTAGTTTTTTTTTGTGACGTAAGCAAAATTAATTTTATGCAACTACTAAAGAAAAAGAGGAGAGAATTATATAATGCAAGCCGACAGACATGGCCACAATTAAACATCTGGTCACATTAATATCTTTGGGAAACAACTTGCAAGTGACAGCGCTAGAGCTCCCTTACTGGACTAGTTTCTTTTTGTGACGTAAGCAAAACTTATTTCACGCAACTACTAAAAGAAGAGAGGAGAGATTGATATAATGCAAGTCGATAGACTAAACATCTGGTCACACTAACATCTTTGCGATTTAGTTTGCGGACAATCTCATATATATTGGTGTTAGAGTTCCCCCAACTAGTCAAGCTTCATTTAATGACGTAAGCAGAGCTATTTTAAGCAACCTTTAAAGGAAGAGAGAAGAGTATGAAATACTGCAAGCCGACTAAATCAAGTCACTCCAACATCTTTGGGATCAAGCTTGCAAGTGACGGTTCTAAGGTTCCCCTAACTGGGATAGTTTCTGTTTGTGACATAAGCAACCCTTATTTTATGCAACTAATACAGAACGAGAAGATAGTATGATACAATCCAAGCCGATACACAATTAAATGATAAAGCATCTGGGCACACTAACATGTTTGGGAATAAACTTGCGGATAAGCTCGTCAGAAACGGTGCTAGAGTTTTTCAAAATAGTCTAGTTTCATTTTTTGACGTAAGCAGACCGCATTTATATCAAACAGTAGAGAGTATTTTATACTACAAGCCGATAGTCATGGCAACTCCAATAACTTAAAAAGTTTAAGAGAAATCTTCAAAATTTAGCTGTCTGCCTAAGGATATGGACTGCATTAAATAGTTCGAATTAAAGACTGAAGAAATATCTGAGAAAAGTGGAATACTTATGAAGTAAGGGGCTTTAAGGGGGACATACTTCTTGGACAAATTGTGAATTAGAATGATTTTCACTAAATCCCAAAATGTGCTAAAATTACACCGCCACATAAAAAAATATTTTCGGGCTTGGTTGCTGCATCTGAATTCAAGAAAAATATCCTTTGCAAACCCACAAAAAACATATATTTCCGCTTTAGAAGCGCTGTCCGTGTTTATTATATGCTTCCGGGGTTGCTGAATCCCAAAGCCCAAATCTGAAGCACGTCAGTATTCTGACTCAACCTGCTAAATACCAAATAAGTTTGCGGTTATGCCGGGGTATTGTTAGGATTGCTTCCATGGGTTTTTTGAGCTTATGTCAGAATGCTTCTCTTCTAGGGATTTTTGGAATTCGGACTGGGATTGAGCAACTACTAAGACAAAAATCCATTATTTTTTTTGTGTTGGTTTAATAGAATAAGTCCGAACTGACGAAGGTGGAAGAAGAACGGTTGGCTTGGGCGAAGGATACGGTAGAGAAAGGCCGGGCTCACTTCGCGTCAAAAGCTTGGTGTGCTCCGACGGACTCGAAATTTGCGAACCGGGTCGAGGAGAACCTTGCCGTGAAACGACAGAGATCCACCGAATGCGAAGTGCAGTCTGGAAAGCGGCAGAAGCGTAAGGAGGTGACCAGTGCGAGTAACGAGAAGCCCAGCACTTCGAAGGCGGCGACGGTTGCGCCTAGTGTAGTGGCCAAACGGCACTTAACCATGGCACTCATTGACCGTAGCCATCCGCAGGGGCAAATGACGCAGGAGCAGTAGTTGGCCGTGGAGATGAAATTCCTGGAGGCCATGTTTGCCAAAATGAGGGACGAACCCACGGCGCCGATGCCGTCGTTTGATGGCGCAGGCTGGTTCGACGGGGTGAAGCTAGTCAAATGTAAGGACGACCCGACCCTCGAGTGGATAAAAGGAACCGTTGTCGAACTCCGGGGCCTATGGGTAGGGGCTTCTGTCGAGGTAGTAGACAAGTTCAATATTTCGTCTTTACCTAAGGCGAAGGTTTTAATACCGCGCGTGGTGACATCGTCTGGCTACCCTAGGAGAACCAGCGTTTGTCGGCTTAGAAGAAGTGGCCAGGCTGCAAGTTGACCATCTACTTAATTTCGCCAAAAAAGTCAAATTTTTAACCGATCATTACTTCGTTTAATAACCTCCAGCCTGGCACAGCTAAAGACCAAAAGGTCTATGCTAGGCTGCACTCTCTTGTGTGGCCAGCCAGTGTAACCTAACCTAATAGAACTTGAAAGGAATATTTTCAGAGCTATATCCGAATTTTGAAAAATGATATATATTACATGATTATCTCACATCAGCCAATTTCTGACGGTACGTTTACTCATATTTCGAAGTAGTTGAAACTGGGCCAAAAGATATTAGGGCAGCAGAATTTTGAAGAAATGGTTGGTTTTTGCGGCCCTCCAGCCTTTAGGACTTAAATATATATAAATACTTGGGACGCAAAGAACGGTCAGACAAAGACTATTAATAGCAACCCCAACTAACTCAGGCAGACATTTCCCTAGGACTGATTTTATCGCAGTCGTATAAAAATAATTCCAACTCAACTGAGGAACAATAACAAAGTCTGGATAAAGTTCTTACAGCTAGGTCATCACAATAATTTGTTATTGAAATCTACACACAACTCTTCCCATTGATAATGTTTATTTAAAAACACCCTTATAACTAACAAAGCCAGTTACACTTTTTACCCCCAGCACTCGGATTAACTTTGCACTTACCTGGGTAAAATCTGTGAAGCATAGATGCACGGAAAGATGACGGTGGGCAGAAAAGCAACCCATACAAACATCAAATAGGTAAAATCGAAATGCTTTGCATTCTCATAGGTTTCCTCCAAGGAGAGACGTGCGAAGCGCAGTACCATCAAGGGACACACACAGACCACCTGAGTGGCAGCCATGCTGCCAAAGTTGCGCTGCTTTCGTTTCTCTCGATGCACGTCCAGCTCAGCGCTATACAGATCATAGTTGCCTGAGCTCGAAGCAGCGGAAGTGGCAGCGCCGGAAGCAGCGTGACCACCAGTGCCGTGGCTCGTTGTTGTGCTCAGTCCGGCAACGCCTCCGCCGCTGTGCCCGGGCTCCACAGATGATGCCGATGAGTTCCTGATGGCAACCCGCATAAATCGCAGCAAAAAGGAAAGTAAAAGAAAGTTGCTTAGACACGAAATTAAAACTCATTAAATCCAAGACGCCATTTCAATACGTTCGACTCAAAGTATTCAATCAGCCAGCGGCAATTGAGCTCATTAGTAATGCGGTCTGCGGTTGGGATGCTGGGATGAGATGGGATAGAATGGGGTGGGATGGGATGGGATGACGGGATTACATTTCAATCCTTTAGCAGGTGCAGTTGCCCAGGACAAAAATTAATCACCGCAATTAGCAAAGTTAAAGCTGTAAAGCGTACAAAGTGAATAATGAACTGTCGTATGATTAATATTTTTGTGGAATAACATGGATCGCTTGGAGGCATTACAATAGCATATTGCTATTTATAATTAAATGGCAGGCAGTACTCATATATCCAAAAATATAAAAATAAATAAAGAGGGAAGTTTAGCAAGTGGCAACGACAAGTAGATGCTCTCTTAGTAGCTCAATTTTCTAAGCAAAATATTTATAAAAATTTCAAACTGGCTTACGAATTTACGCGTGAGTTAAGACGTTTTTTAAACTAGCTTTCTGCATGTTTTGTTTAAACTGTACTCGAGATTTTCCAGATTACAGATATGACAGGTTTCGAAAAAAATTATGTTTCCATGATTTTTGAGAGCGCCCTAAAATTAAGTGCTCCGTAACTCTTGAAATGTTGACAGTAGCATACGGTGAAAATGTTCTGAGTAAAAAAATGTTTACAAGTGGTACAAACTCTTCCAAGATGGCCGGGAAGGTGCCAATGACGAGCCTCGCTCTGGACGCCCAACCACGTCAACAACTGATGAAAACGTTCAAGCAGTGAAGTAAATTGTTTTGGAAAATCGTCGAATCAGTATCAGAGAAGTTGCTGAGGATGTCGGTATATCGCTTGGCTCGTGCCATGAAATTTTTTCTTACGTTTTGGGCATGAGACGTGTGTCAGCGAAGTTTGTTCCGAAATTGCTAAATTTTGACCAAAAGAACCGTCGCATGAGCATCGCTCAAGAGCTGTTTAATGACGTCATCGTCGACCCAGATTTACTCAATAAGATCATACCTGGTAATGAATCATGGGTATATGGTTATGATATCGAAACCAAAGCCCAATCATCCCAATGGAAGCGGCCAGAAGAGCCAAGACCGAAAAAAGCACGCCAAGTTCGATCAAATGTCAAAGTTTTGCTCACTGTTTTCTTCGATTACCATGGCGTTTTGCATCAGGAGCTCTTACCATATGGTCGTACGGTCAATAAACAGTATTATCTGGAAGTTATGCGCCGTTTGCGAGAAGCAATACGAAGAAAACGTCCAGAATTGTGGAAAAACAATTCATGGCTTTTGCATCACGATAATGCCCCTGCTCAATCATCTTTGCTTGTGAGAGATTTTTTGGCCAAAAACAACAGCACAATCATGCCTCAGCTACCATATTCAGCGGATTTGGCCCCATGTGACTTTTTCTTGTTACCAAAACTAAAGAGACCTATGAAAGGACGGATATTTGCAACGATTGAAGAGATAAAGACTGCATCGCTGGAAGAGCTCAAGGCTATACCGAAAAGTGCTTATGAGGAGTGCTTTGAGGATTGGAAAAACCGTTGGCATTAGTGTATTGTATCTGAGGGGAATTACTTTGAAGGGGACAACATAAATATTGATGAATAAATAAATATTTTTTCTTAAAAATGCAAAGTCACCTTACTTTTTGAACACACCTCGTACATTCAGATTTTTTTTATTACCATTTCTTCCTGACAGTAAAATTTTTCTGATATCCACATTTCTAGCATTAAGCTTGCAACAGAAATAGTCTTTACTCTCATTTAAAAAACAAAAAATTGCATTAAAAAAAACGAAGATTCCACTTAACAGCAGCTCCATTAAAATACTTATATTTCACATTTACTTAAAATAATGTAGACTTGTAATAAAAGTTTTTGATTGAATCCCATCTGAAACTCGAGCATCAGATAGAGTCTGTGAAATCTTTTTTCTTTACCTGAATCTGAATTAGAATCGTTCTGAATAAGAATGTGAAAGGACTAGTGTGAGCCTAATAAGCAAAATATATGCGTAATGATAAGCTTTCTAATAAGAGTATAGTTTTTGATCAAATTTTTTGAGTTTTAACTGGCACCACATGGTATAAGGAGGCCCTATGCTCCAATCGGAGATAAAGGAATTGATGATGATGATGACTTGGTATAAGATTCTACGTCGCCACATAACCAACTGCTTAATAGAACAAATCCATAGGTAAAATAAAACATAAAAAGAGTATTAAAAGATTTATTATGTCACACACACCTTTGTCGCATGCGCACGTCAGCGCGATGCTCGTACATCATCACGGCAAAAGGACCCTCTGGGGGTCTCAGTTCCTGGGAGGTGCGTATATACAAATACGAGAGCAAAATGGCCGGGGCGCAGTACCTAAAAAAGAAAAGGAAACAAACGAAACAGAGGGGAAAGGCAAATACAAGTGGGATCAGCAGGTAGAGCGTAAGTAATGGTCAACAAAGTGGCTGTCCTTTGTAGCGTCCTCCTCTTACATTATGAAAAACAAGCCGCGCATGTATTCATGCATGTCATCCATTAAATTGACCAGGCACAGGCCCATGCCACTCAGCTGGGGCACAAAGTCCTGCAAGAGATATAGAATGAAAGCAATTACTATTAAATGGTCCTACAATTTAAGTTAATAACAAATTAAAATGCTCTTTGGCAGTTGGTTCAAAGTTCAACGACTGACATTTGGTTGGCATCAAATGTGGTGAAAATTGGGTACTGTGAACGTTTTTTCAATTTTTAAAGGCCACAACAACTGGTCGCGTTTTTCTTTTAAGTTTTTTTTTTTTGGTAGAAGCCAAATATGTAAATCGGCTTTTAATTGATTTTATAATTATAGGCTGTATGTTGACAATGTCTACGACGACAACAACATCTATAAGAAATAATGGCGCCGTTCATGCATGAATTGGCTTGGCAACAAAGCGGCAATGACAAACACACACACACACACACACACACACACACATCAGTCAGGACTAACAAAAGGCCAGCTCCCATGTCTCCCATGCAAGCAATCGATCCAACATTTAGTCCTTACCAGGGCAGTCGCAAAAGTTACAATACATCTAAAATTTCTTATGGAATGCGTTTTTTCGTAAATGCTTCAGCTTATAAGCTCTGCTACAGCATAACAAGTGTTATTATATTTCAACTCCGTCTCTTGGCCTAAAAAGTTTTGATGTAATTGGAGTATCTAAATACGCCATAAATTAGAGCAAACCAGCTTAGTTTTCAGAACTTGAGCGTAAGATTAGAGAATACCACTAAATGTCAGCCTCTTAACCAGTTTGACTGCAAATTACTGATGCCTAGGCAATAATCACGTTTGTTAGCCAATTTAAACAGATTTGGGCTAATACATTCGCTCCAGTTTTGATTACTGAATACGAAGCATTGACATTTTTATTAATAAATAACTTTACAAAAGCCAAACTGATGATATTGTAATCCTTTGCCTCCAACAAAACTGTGACAGGTAACTTCACACTAGCGGCCACTAGATAGTTTTGTTACATTAATTAACATGTTAGTTGATTCGACGAGCATGCTTTGTAATTGTTTATTACTCAAAGTCCGAAGCACTTAGTATCATGCTGTTAATTGAAAATCAATCTTCTTTCTATTGAAAAATTTAATTATCATATAGGTTTTCTTTCGAAAAGGGGTATGAGTCTGTTTGGGTTTCTTTGTGGCCGTATGTGACGACTTATCGTCAGATCGGCTTCTCTTGACCTGTGTCGCAGGGGGTGCCGATTTGACGGAAGCCAGAGCTTCTGCTCTGGAGTGTCCTTTGCGAAGAGCAACCATGAGAAGTCTCTTCTCACGGGAGTTCAGCCTTACAAAGAAAGGCTCTGTCTCCAGATTGAGGGTCTGAAGAGTGGCTCCGATACTGGTGCCAGACGAGTTCTGTGAGACTAAACTCACGTTGTCATCTCCGTCAGAGACCAGGAATTCATCTTCAGAGCTGGAAGCCGATACCTCGAGCTGTCGATGAACACGCGGTCCTTTCGGTTGAATACGTACTGGTTTTACCTGAACAGATTCAGGTGGTTGAACCCGAGTCCCTTCTGTATGCCTAACAGCACTACTAGGGGGTCGCTGGTTGCGGCACATCAGCCGTAGCGGTACAACTAGAAGTCGTCGTGCAGACTTCCTCTTGTGGTGATGCTTTTGACGACACACTCATCCAAATCATTTGAAGTATCCATATACAGGGTGCGCCATTTGAATGTGGTCGATGGAAATATTGAGTAACTTTGACAGATTTCAACCGATTGACGTCGTCGAACACATTTTGGAAAGGTTATTGCATTACAATTTTAACCATGAATCGATTCACGCCCAAAGAACGCGCGGAAATAGTGACAATGTTCATTAAATGTAATTGCCCGATTTTTGGGAGCGAATTTTAATGACTGATGAGGCCCATTTCACGCTATCTGGCACTGTAAAGAAAATCCTCATACTATCCATCAAACTCCACTGCATGATCAGAAAGTGACTGTTTAGGCCGGTGTCTGCTTCAATATTTCCATCGACCACATTCAAATGGCGCACCCTGTATGTATTGCATACTCGGGGCGGGGATGTCGCCCAAGGGATGGCCCGAGATGCCGTGGGAAGTCAAGAATTAAAACTGGAGGTTGACAGAGTCCGCATACGAGAGACCGAGCTCCCCCTCGATCATGCATCTTTCGGCGTATTATGTTCCACCTTAGATTGGGGTAATTTTTTGAAAGAGTGTTCTTCTCTTCGCCCGACTACAATTGGTCAGCATCCAAGGCAGAGACATGACCTTACCAAGGACCTGCTTCCGGCCGCCCTCACGGGGAGATTATAGTCGCACTTCCAGTAGTGTATCACAATTACGGCGCGTACCAAACAAGAAGTGGTTACACGTTGATCCCCTTGTAATACCTATTGGCTGACCGAGCTCCCCCTCGAGCATGCATCTTTCGGCGTAAGATGTTCCACCTTAGATTGGAGTAATTTTTTGAACGAGTGTTCTTCTCTTCGCCCGACTACAATTGGTCAGCATCCAAGGCAGAGACATGACCTTACCAAGGACCTGCTTCCAGCCGCCCTCACGGGGAGAGTATAGTCGCACTTCCAGTAGTGTATCACAATTACGACGCGTACCATACAAGAAGTGGTTACACGTTGATCCCCTTGTAATATCTACTGGCTGACGGCCAATATCATATGGTTGTTGTATTTTATATTGAGAAAATTATTTATACAAAAACAAAGAATCTATTAATTGCACAAAATAATGTTATTTGGTTTTGCGTTTCCGATTTCTCAAACAGACACTTTACCAACTATTTGTTGTCTGGAAGAGCATATCCTATAAAAGATCTTTGTGAAAACTGAATATCCATCTACACAACATTGCTAATGTCCTACATTATAACCCAGAGTCTTCCAATCTGCTTCATGTATTCGTAGTTATAAAGTAAGAAAAAAGTTTATAAAAAAGCAACAGCTGACGTTTAACCAATATAAGCCGAACTTATTTGCTTAAAACTTAAATGCTTCAGATACATGATTTGGCATTACAAAATAAGTTTCTAAAAATAATTTAATTTGAAATAAAACAAAAATACGAACAGAACTTCTTTTAATAAAAATTAAATGCTTCCCTACACACGACCTAGAGTTATCTAATAAAATTTATAAAATTCATCCAATTAAAAATTATATTTTCGACTACATATTTGGCTATTCAGAATTCGTCCCAAAATTTGTTCGTTAGTTTTAATTGCTATAGAGCAACTGCTCTTGACATTACCAACCGCTGTACAAATGTTCGCTTGCTTTTTTTTTTTTTGTTGACTGTCCATAACTTTTTAACCTGCCCTAGTTAACAGCGGTTACTATATGTACTACATGTAGTACGTACGTATTACCCATGTTAATTGAATGAACTTTTTGTAAAAATAAAATGGAAAACCCAAAAAAAAACGCTGAAAACAAAAAGTTCCTTTGAGCGTAAGCGTAAACGTGCCAGATGTCATGACAAAATGAAAGTTTACGTTACGTATACGTAACGTAACTATCATTGCTAATGTGTAGTTATACACATATGTACTGCAGGTGTGTATGTGTGTGTGTGTTTTTCGCGAACCTTGAAGGTATAAAGGTATAGAGCACACCTGCAGCAGAGTTTTCGTGTAATTACCAACACACATACACACTTGCGTACACACTCACAGGGCTACACACTTACACAAAGAAGATATTCGCAATGGCGAAACTTTAATGCGCAGCCACGCAACGGAAAAGGAAATTAAACAAAGGCGGAAATAAATTTATGGCTTTTTGACTTTGGTATAATTGCCGCAGATAATTTGGTTGGGATTTAAAACAAATCGTTAAAAGTTGCTTGGCAATAATAAACAAACATTACTAATTTCAAACATAATGGCTGCCAAATCGATGCCATTGATAACCCACACATAAAATATTATAAAAAAAACAAACCGAGCAAGCAATAAAATATAAAGTTAGTTAATTTAATCAGCCCATTAAATCGTTATGATAAAAGTAATTAAAATATAAACGAATTAAACAAACATGGCAGCATTGTATATAACAAATGCATTAACTTGAAACTTTATATGTAATTAAAACTCATTAAAATGCAAATTAAATGCAGCCCTCAGCGCCATTTTGCCAACTTTTTATGCTCAATTGAATTTTCAAATGTTCGTCTAGATATTTAGTATTCGAGTTTCTTGTTCAATTAACACAAGTTTCAAGCAAGACTAATTAAAAAATAAATTAGGATATGTACTGGCAAACAATGTTTATATATTTACAAATAAATGTAAAATTAAATTTGAAACAAATTTGAACTATACAGGGTGGTCCATCTAGTGTTTGGAATTTGAACTACCGTTTATTTGACTTTTAAGACGTCAAATATCATTCATATATTGGTAACTATTTAGTAAAAACATTGGCATTTACGAATTGGGACGCTATACGCTTGAAGAAAGTTGAGAAATATTAAAAACTTATTTCCAAAGTGGTGGGTCTTGAGTTTGGCCGAAGATGGCGAATTTTATCGAAAAATCATCTTTTCGGACGAAGCTCATTTACACCTCGGTGGTTATGTTAATAAGCGAAATTGTTGTATCTGCGGCAAGCGTTTCACGAGAAGCCAATGCACCCACAACAAGTGACTGTTTGGTGTGGAATTTGGTCTGGCGGCGTCATCGGCCCATTTTTCTTCGAAAATGAAGAAGGAGCTGCCGAAACCATCAATAGCGACCGCCGACTGGTTCTTCAAACAAATGGAAGATGAGGCTTTGGACGATATTTGGATTCAACAAGACGGCGCCCCGTGCCACACAGCGAACGCCACGCGGCACAGCGAACGCGTACAATCTTCAGAAATCGCATAATCAGCTGAAATGGCGTTGTGAATTGGCCACTAAGAAGCTGCGATTTGACGCTTTTGGACTATTATCTTTGGGGTGCGGTGAAAGATGTATGCTATGCCAATAATCCGCAAACAATAGATGAGCTGAAGGACAAGATTGGAAACGCTATTGTCAGGATAAGGCCCGAAACAATCGAAAATGTGCTCAAAAATTGGACCGATCGAGTGGCATACTGCCAAGCCAGCCGTGGTGGTCATTTGACAAAAATTATTCTTGATGAATAAATGTTATGAACCAAACATTCAAATAAAACTTTGAACATTGAAAAATATTCAGCCGTTTTGTTTTTATATCAAAATTAAATTCCAATTTTTATGTGATCACCCTGTACATTGTGCTCCTTACTAGCCCTAGAGCTTCTTAGATAGTCCAATTATCGAGGTTGGTTTTGGGCAAGAATGGCACACTCAATAAATCTTCACAGTTCTTGTCTTTATTCTCGCAGAATCTACCTTATTCTCAGATATTTTCAAAGCCTATCCAAAGGAAACTCTTCCCAAATTGAGGCAACCGATGGACCTATCACATATGTATACAAAACTTCTACAACAAATGTGTTTTTTTTCCGTAAAAGGGTTCCGCACAGAGAGGCGAGGCACTGCAACCAAAAGGTCTTTGTACCATACCCTTTAGTTAAAGCAAAACACTTTCCGCTTTCCGCATAAATAGCAGAAGCCCTTTTGTTGGTATTGATCTCCTTTCCCATGTGGCAGGATCTGTCCCATACAAGCGCTGGGCAGTCACAGAGAATAAGTCTGCTGGTTTCATCGTCTTCTAGACAGAGCCTGCACTCTGAAGAGTCCCATAGGCCAAGTTTTTGTAGATGATATCTAAGAGTGTGGGGTCAGATAGGTACGCTACCAGGAAGGAGCTTAAGGTCCGCTCTGCCAAGACCTTTTGTCTTGAACGCATCCAGAGGATTGACAAGAACTTTTGCTTGACGATGCCCCGAAAGGGAGAACCAGTATCTCCTATGTTCCGCTGCGGCCTATTTGTTTATCATGGTTTTGATCGTGGATCAACCTATACCACAAAACGGCGCAGGAGATGTAGTCAGGGTGGAGGCACCCTGTCGTGCTAGATCGTCAGCGATCGTATTACCATCCACTCCCGAGTGTCCAGGCAGCCAACATAGCACGACTTTGTTCCGGGCGGACAGGGTTTGGAGGTAGTAATGGCATTCGTTAACCAGCCTGGAGGAGATGCTTCAGGATTACAATGCCCCAATATCAGCTTGGCTATCTGATAAAATGCACATGGTTGCTCCCTAGTTTCCTTGAGAAGGATATTAAGGACGCAGATCTCTATGGTATGAATCTCCGCTTGAAAGACGTTGGGCCAGATGCTCATTGCGGTAGAGATTCTGGTGTTGGGTCCAACGATTCCAACACCTACACCCTGCTCAGTTTTGGACCCATCCGTGAACCATTGTTGCCATCGGTGGTTTCCACAAGGGCTGCCATCATCCCAAGTCTCCTGATGGATCTAAATTTCCTGTTGTGGAAAAGTTCCCTGATCATAAGATCTGATCTAGAGCAGATCGATACGTCAGGAAGGGAATAAATAAGTGCGGCATGACCAGTGTCACTTGCTAAGAGTCCAGATGTGATCTGGATACGTAGTAGACTCTGCATGGCACGCGTGATTCGTTACACGTGTCAAAATCAAAAAGTTATCAATTTATTTTTATATATTGACTTCATTTTCACTTTTCCTGTTTTCTCGGTTTTTATATCGGGTGTTTTCTTTTGCGCAAGTTACTTTTTCATATGTTGTTTTTCAACTCACGCGTGATTTTTTACATATGTCAAAATAATAATAAGGAGTACAATTTCACTACTTCTATGCTCTCTGTGATTATATCGGGTGCTTTTTCTGCGCAAGATTATTGACATATTTTAGAGTGAATAAGTTATTATTGACTTCAATTTCACAATTACTGTTTTTTTTTGTTTTTTATGGGGTGATTTTTTGGTCTTTAAATTACTCGTTATCTTTTCATATATTGCTTTGCAGCTCACTCGAAATTTTTTATATAGGTCAAAATCAATAAGTCATTAATTTATACATAAATGTTTTTTTTTTTACTTTGGTTGCTTGTAACTTTTTACTTAATCTGCACATACCATATATCACTGTAAAGAGCACCTATCGATTATCTTTTTTGTCGATGCAAAGAGATATTAAGGAATAGCTAAAACAAGTGCGCAAAACAATGTTTTTCGAAAAAATCTCGAAAATGGTAAGAAAAAACTGAATATAATTTTCGTGTTTCTCGATCCGAAATTACCCTAAAAATATCCTTTTTACGAAGGTTAATTTTTCGTGTAAACTAGTGTAGTAATTACAAGCAAAGTTTCTTAAAAAATATCTGTGGATGATAGCTTTAATTCTGTGAGAGGTGTGTGAAAATCGAAAAACCCCCAAAGTCACGTGAAAAGGAGCTGAAGTATCTGAACAAGGACGCATTTTATTGGGCATTAATGAGTAAGTTTATTATAAATGCTAGTCTTTAGAATAAAATATATTTAGTTCATCTAAGACAAGAAATTGGCTTAAAATCAATAGAATTAAGCTTAGAAATACACTTAAACAGAATTTACTAAATATTCAATCAAAGCAGTCTCTAAAATACTATACTCCCCAAAATAAATGTCAAAGATTTTAAATTCACTCTGACGCTTCATTAGAGCACATCGAAAAAATCCAAAAATAAAATTTAGTAAAATATAAAAAATTTATAAAGAATTTAATACATTGTTCCAAGATGAATCGCACGCTCGAGGACGTTGTACGTAACAACTATAAAAATACGGCGCGTATTACGGCGAACACTCAGGGCTATGTGGTTTCCGATAATGCCACCAATACCGTGGCCGATTCTTCATTAGATAATAACAGCGCCCAGGCCATAGTTAAGAATTTGCATGGAGTATTGGTAAGCTCGGCTCAGAGTTGCATTCGAGATCTGGATCCGACTGATAAGCTTTGCTATATGCGTGTAGTAACGAAAAAATTTGAGTATCTTATTGCTCCAGAGGAGGAGTTCACTATAACCGTGGTGCAGTAAAGTCTTTGAGAAGTTTCTATGTTTTTCTGTTCGATTTTGGTTTCGTTTTTTTTTAAATACATTCAGACGGGCGAGCAACTATTTTAGAACCCTGTACAGACAAGGATCCGGCTAAATAGACGTATCAACTTTTCAGTCATATGGCTTCAAGGATGGAATAGTCGTTGCAAAGGCCCAAAAAATGATAATCTATAAAATAAATATTTTGATGAGCTAACTTATTTTTTTTTTTGTATACGGTTGGATAAGTGGGCGGGTGGATGTGGCCAAGGCTGTCCATGTATAGCGCTGCCTTTAGGACTTATTGTTGATTTCGCATCATTCAAGTGAATGCAAGTCACTCAGAAAAAAAAACACATCTTAGTTAAATTTGAAGAATTTAGAAGAAAAAGTATGTACTTTCAATCTCACTGTTAATCCTAAAGATTCTTGTACTTCTGTACTTCTTACGAAATCATTTTTAAAGGCACTTCTTAAAATAATTATAAAAATTCTCAAATTAAGAATTCCTTTCCTACAAACTATTAAGAATCAAGCGCTAATGTTCCTTAAACCATGCTGAACAGTCTTGAGTTAAAAATTTGTGTCGTAGAATCCATGTATCTAAAATCAAGCGCTAATGTGATGCAAAAAATTCTTGAGTTCTGACAACAACAAAAAAAAACGCTCTGAAAACAATTTTTCTCAATATTAAAAATACAAACTATCTTGACAAAATTAGAGAGGTACGCATAGCTCCCAAGAGAGACTCTTCGAATCTTCTGCTTATTTTTACCCAAATTACCATAGCAAGCAGTGCAAGCAGTAGTCTGAACCCCCTAGGGAATATGTTAATAAGCCCAGGTAGTAATTAACGCAATCAAACAACACAATCTATCGATTAGAGCCAACTATTTTAAGTGTACCCTCGACATATTTCAATAATTGAAATACTGCTCCGGAAATTAATACGCTTAGGCATTTCGTTCGTGTCTGGGCTTATATCTACTCAATTACTTTATTCAATTCAATAAGCAGTGCATTTAATTTAAGTGTAACTACTTATTTGGTATATAAACAAAATAGAACAAAGTTAATTAATTATAGGCCGCACTATATTTAGTATACTTGGCTAGGTAATCAATTAGCCAGGTTTATGCCAATGGGAATAGACATATTGACCCCAACTCCAGTCCGACCTAGCGTAGAAGGCTGTGCTAATTAGAGACCTGTAAACCATTTCTCATTTAACCAAAACCATACAATATATATTCTTGGCAATAATATTGTAGACTTTTTTCTAAGTAGACTTTTATTACTTTGCTAATTTGAGAATCCGAAAAAAAAGAACTTGCAACTTGCCACTTGCCAAAAGTTTGTTGCATATGTTTAAACTAACCGAAGAACATTTGCCACGTGTGTGTCAACGTGGCTGGGTAGACTTTTGTAAATGATTTCGTTGGAAACTCTTTAAAAGTTTTCATTCGGCTCCCTTGACGTAAAAGGGCATAATTCTTAGAAGTGGGCGTGGCAGTGCCTTAAGCAACAGTCAAGCATAAAACTTGTCCAAGTTTAAATAAAATTGCACAACACAAACTATGGGGGCATAAAAAAAAATATTTTTTTTTAAACTTGTTCTTTCTTCGTTTCTATGCTCTATAATCGAAAGGTCTTATAGATTTAAGGGAAACAGCTCCAATAGGGAAAATCATATATATATGTAGGGCTATTAAGCTAATTGGTGAAAGTAAAATTTATAAAGCTATATAAATTTGTGGACTACTCTTGCAATAAATTTTTATTGTTTAAATCAAATGCAAATTTTGCAAATTTCCTGGGAAATACACTACAATACGATATATCCATTGTTTCACCAAGTAATTAATTGTTGTTTTAAGTCTTAAGGGTATTTTGTGCACATTTCTTGGGAATGATTGTGATTTTCATACAATACTATTTTAGAGGTTATTAATTTTTGAACATATTTCCCATAATAATTCTTGCTTTAAGTCTTGGCGGTATTTTGCGCAAATTTTCTGGGAAATTTATAGTTTTGAGAATTCAATACAATAGTATTATACATATTCATTTTTAAGCATATGGTTATGGTTTTCAAATATTTACAAGCATATTTCCTAAAATAAATATTTGTGGTTTTAAGTTTGAAAGGTATTTGTTGCGAATTTCCTTAGAAGTTTCGTGCAGTTGGTTATAAAATCTTTTAGTATCGTATTTCCCAAAGTAAATAATTGTAATTTGGTGCAGATTTCTTGGGAAATTTGTTTATTACTGCACAGTTTAACACAATAGGTTATAAAATAATTTTTAGGTTGTTAATAAGTGCCAAAGGTATTTTTTTTTTCATTATCTGAGAAATTTAATTACTTGGTCTTTTCTATATCCAAAAGTAATTTAATTCTTAAGTCTATATTGTAAAAATTTCCTGCGCAATTGTGTGGATAAAAAACTATTGTAGATATTCATTTTTGACATCCAATTAAAGCTAACTGCAGCAAACACGGCCACCGGAATCAAAGAAACTGGACTCTGGAGGACTATCACCTTCGGACATGGCAGCATTCTGAAGGGTCAAGAGACTAGCAAATCAACAGATTACATAACAGCATGACTTCAAGAAGAGGTTCGACGTCAGATTCCCGACGCGAAAGGAGTGGGACATGAGCAGGGTAATGAGAGCAGACGCAGCTGCAATCTATACTGACGGATCCAAGATGGATCGCGGTGTAGGAGCAGGGGTCTACTCGGACGAACTCGAAGTATCATCTTCTATCGCCTAGGCAGCAGAAACAGCATCTTCCAGGCGGAAGTCTTTGGCATCAGAGAAGCATGTAAGGTGTTGAATAATCATCCGAGTCAGCTGGCGGAGGTGTGCATATTCTCCGAAAGTCAAACAGCTTTGCTGGCGATCAAATCGCCAACCGTGAAATCAGAAATCATCAGACAATGCAAAGAAGATCTCAATGCCCTTGCAAGCAGAATGAACATCGCTCTCGTATGGGTTCCCGGACATAGGAACGTATACGGGAATGAAAAAGCTGATAAACTGGCGAGAAAAGGAGCATTAGATGGCGAAGCAGCGGAGGAAGCTGTCAAACACCCCCTCAGCGCTATCAAGAGAGAACTTCTTCTCGAGCTCAGAACAAGGCTGAAACCAGATAGAAAAATATTGGCACTTGCAAGATTGCAAAGGAAATTTGGCAGCGATACGACAAGCGTAGAACGGCCGAACTGCTAAGCAAGCCAAGAACAATGATCTTCAGAATAGCATCGACAATAACCGGACATTGGCCATTAGGAGACCATGCAAAGAAAATGGCTGCCCTACAACGTCAGATGCCAATGCTATGGCCAGGAGAACACAGAAGAGACAGTTTATCATTATTTATGTGAGTGCACACGATTGGGGTCCTTACGCCACAGAGCACTAGGAAGCTTCGCGTTAGGAAGCCTACGTGACTTGGCAAAAAAGAACATAGACGACATCAGCAGGTTTATTAACGGATCGAGACCGAACAGCAGTGGTTCCCATTAGTGTTGTAACAAAATGGCGCATTAGCGCTAATTGAGTTTGTATTTGTTGTCACTCAAACGGCACCCAAAACAACCAACTAACCATATATTCATTTTCAAACATATTTTCCAGTCTTGAGCAAATTTTGTGCAAAATTAGTACTTCTTGTGTCCTGGGAAAATTGTTTACTTCTTGTCTATTCATTTATAATCATTTTACACAAAGTGAATACTTATTTGAAATTCTATTTCAGTCACCATCGAAACAAACCTTAAAGAAACAAATTTTGTTCGTTTGAAATTCGCTGGGTAATTTTGGCCATACTAGGGATTTCAATTCCAGTCGGTAGCAAAACAAACCTGTTAGAAGGAAGGTTCCTGTTGTTTTAAATTCGCTGGGAAATTTAATCAATGCTGGGAAATTCAGTTCCTGTCACCATTGAAACAACCCTGACAGACATGATAACCAGATATTTCCAGATTTTATTTAACGTGGTATGTTCCTTTGCAGGATTAAAATCACGGTGTTCAACTGGATTAATGCGCCCAACTAACGCCCCTCAGAGCAATCAGCCGAGACTGATATTTCTTTGGTACCAATTTGAAAGCATTTTGTCGGGCATGCATTTCCCCCTTGGGTAGGGGCTAGATGTATCTATCATCTCTTCTGCTTTATGGCTAGCAGCACCCGAATGCGATCGCAACACCACGCCGAGCCAAGCTGACTCTACCCGCGAATTAGGTTTCAACCACAGCCACACGATACTCCCACAAGGAAGCCGACCACAATGAGTACGCTTGGACGTGTACTTAGCCCGTTGCACCGAATTAAGGACTCGGTTTGCCCTCCCCATTCAGTCCCGACAGACTCGGATTTGGGGAACCCCGCCAGTTTTGGCATCAAATGCCCGGGAACTGGTGACTCATCATCTGACACCTCTTGTAAATGACAAACGTGTTTCAATCATTTGCCGCCGCCGCATAAATACGACTTCCTGTCAGTATCCACTCTCCAGACGAATGTGCTGTCTTAAAGCATAACTCCATGCACCCATTTCCTGACGATCCCCATTTAGTCGCCTCTTACGACAAGCAGGGGAACACTGAGGTGGATATTCTAATGCCGTCAGCTCACCTGACAGACAGGAAGTTTCAGTCAACGAACTTTTCAGGGGTTTGACTTATAAGCATTTGTTTCGGGCCTTTTTAGACAGACGAAACTAGAGACAAAGCCATGCTGAGCCTTATTCCATTAATAAATAAATAACTTTATGTGCTTAACTTAGATTTATTTAAAAAAAAACCTATAATTACGTAAATAAAAAATCAGATAGAAATAAAGATTGTTTCCACAGGGTACGGTATACCAATTGCAAGATATTGTTTTTAATTTCAGCAAAGAATTTTCATATTCAAAATTTTCAACAAAAATATTTTCTACTCCCCCTAAACTAACTATGACATTGATTTGCACTCCAATTAAATTTTTTTCCATAACTAGTTTCCAAAGTCGTACTTGAAGGACTTCATAAAAAACAAACACCTAAGTAAAATTTAATTAAAAATTATACTCGCTAGTTAAGGATATTCCCTAGTCAGTATTACTCGCTGCTACATTTATTTATTTCATTTCTTTTTATTCTATTCTCTACGCAGCAAAAGTTTTTGGCAGAGCACGAACTTGAAATGAAACCTTTTCAAGCGAAACGCGTGTGCTGGCAACTCTGTCCCATATCCTTAGCACCGAGTCCTCTGCAGCGTGTCCGTCGTCACCGTCGACGTCTTTCAACTTATTTACTTCTTGACTATCTGCCATAGTCATTTGGGTAATGAACTGTTAGCGCTGTGCAATCTGGCCAAAAATCTGTTTTTGAATTTATTTATTTTGACTTTGCTGCCATCCCCCCCGCAGCCTGTCCGTCCCGCAAAGCACATCAGACAGAAAAATGCAAATAAATGAAACTACTCAGTGGCATTTAACGAGCTAATGCCGGACAGTGCTAAATCTCACTGGCAACGCCACTGATTTTATTAGATGTATGGCAAGGCTATAGCTGATGGCATTTTCCGCTGCTGCTGATGTTCTACGCACTTTAACGAGTCCTGGGGGGGCATTTTTCCATGTGTTTGAGGTTGTGTGTACTTTGTTGCCATTTTGTTTTGCTTTTTTGAGCTTTATAGCGGTTTCATTTCATAAACAAATTTCTCTTTCCTTTAGTTTTGGTTTTTTTTTGGTATATCTGATACTTTTTTGTGGCTTTTTGCATTTTATTTCAAGTTCAAGCTATGATTGCCTCAGAGTTTATGTACAATATTTATGGGATAGTATACAAATGCGTTAATACATATATGTATGAGCAACTCGCATAACGCCTTGGCCTATGCAACAATATTTTTTCATTAGCGCCTGCAATTGATTTTCACAACCAATACCAAGGCCAATATCGAGTCCACTACCAATACAAATAAAACCAATGCCCTTGGCAATTTAACAAATCAATTTGAATGGGCAGTAAATTTTTATGATCTCCACAATGGTCTCAACAAGTGGCCTTAAATTGGCGAACATTTCGGCGGCAGCTTAAGGAGCGCCGAAATAAACTTAAGCATCCAATGTAGTGTATATAAAATATTTCATAAACAATTATGGCAGTAACTACGTTGAGTCAGAGTCCAAAAATCATCTGTGAAAAAAATTGTGCGATACACTAAACTGCATGAAATATGGAATATGGGAAATGGAATGAGGATAATGGTATTTGGAATAGGGAATAGTGTATAAGAAATATGGAGTAGGGAATGGGGAGTAGGAAACAGGGAATAGTGTATAAGGAATAGGGAATAGGGATAATAGAGTATGGAAAGTGGAATGCGGAATACACCTATACCTCGCAATACGGCCGCTCTTTATACGGCATTTCGCTATAACGCCCCTCTACAATTATGGCATGATTTCGATTTACGGACTAAAATGTTTCGCTATAACGACCACAAATGCCTATCAAGGAAAATGCTTTAAGTAATTTCGAAAATTTAAAGAATGAGAATATCGATGAATTTGCTGAAGACATCACATTCTAAGCAAGCCTAGGATGGTTTAAAAAATTAATAAATGTAATTTGCATAATTTGAAATTTATAAGTGAAGAAACTAGCGCCGATGAGGCCGCATCTAAGGAATATGCCAATATTTTAAAATAAATTATTGCAAGAGGTGGTTATTAACCTGAGCAAGTGTTTAACGTAGACGAAACAAGATTTTTTTGGAAGCGAATGCCTGGTCGCACGTATATATCAAAAACCGAAAAATCTGAGCTTGGCTATAAGGTGTAAAAGGAACGATTAATTTTGCTACTTGGTGCGAGGGCCGCAGATGATTTTATGCTAAAACCACTTTTAATTTATTTGCCCGAAAATCCAAGGACTAAATAGAAATCAATTACCCGCCATATGGAGATCCAACAAGATGACTGACTTGGATGACTAAAGTTACTTTTGAGAATTGGTTCAAAAATCTCTTTTGTACAGAAGTGAAAAAATATTTGCGAGACCATAACTTTAGCAACAAGGCTTTGCTAATTTTGGATAATGCACCAGGGCATCCTACTAATTTAGCCGAACTATCTGAAGATGTCATGATGGAGTACCTTCCGAAAAATATAACAGATCTGATTCAACCAATGGATCAGGGTGTAATAGCCACTTTTAAGGCATATTACCTACTCCGAACTTTCCGACAACTTATAAGGGAAACCGATGGTAAATCTTCAATTAAAACATTTTGGAAAAACTATAACATCAAGAATGCTCTTGGCAGCACCAGTGAATCATGGAAAGTATGAACCATGTTTGAAAAAAGAAATGGCCAGAATGTTCAAAAAGTTCTGATGCCGAAGTTAATTTCCTTCCTGAAGTTTGGCAAAACATTTGATCCATGACAGCTGTCAAAGGCAAAGTTGTTCAGTATTCATTGGCAAATCATCATGCAAGGACTTACACCCGAACAACGTTTACAAATGGTATAATTGTACTACGAAAATCAGCGTTCTGCAAAGAATGTTTTTCGTGCGCTGAGATTGACTTATGGTCAACATAATCGACCCACCGAACCCACAATCCGTAACACCATCACCAAATTTGAAACCCAGTTTTCGGCTTGAAAGCATAAAAAATTCAACTCAGGCAAGAATTGAAGCCAAATGACCTTCCTGCACGTCGCCGTTTTCGTGAATGGGCTCTTGGTAAGATCGATGAAGATCCGTTGTTTTCGACCAAAATTTTGTTCAGTGATGAGGCCCACTTTTGGCTCCACGGCTTCGTGAATAAGCAAAATTGCCGTATTTGGGGAGAAGATCAACCCGAAGAGGTTAACCAGCTGCCATAACATCCAAGAAAAACAACGGTTTGGTGCGGTCTGTGGGCTGGTGGAATCATTGGTTCGTATTTTTTTAAAAATGCGCAAGGTGCGAACGTTACCATCAATGGCGCACGCTATCGAACCATGTTAACGAACTTTTTGCTGCCTGAAATTGTTGCTCGTGATCTCGACGACATTTGGTTCCAATAGGATGGCGCTCCGGTCCACGTTGTCAATGAAATGGCTCTATTGCAAGGTCGATTTGGTGAGCGATTAATTTCACGTACGGGACCCGTACCTTGGCCGCCAAGATCGTGCGATATCACACCGCCCGACTTTTTTCATTGGGGTTGCGTAAAGTCAGAAGTTTACGTGGATACACCTGCAACGATTGAGGCCTTGGAAGCGAACATTACTCGTCTTATTGGCCAAATACCAGTGGAAATGCTTGAAGGAGTCATGGAAAGTTGGACCTTCAGGATGGACCATATTAAAACGCAGTTGCGGCCAACATTTGAACGAAATTAAAAAAAAAGGACTTAATGAATCACCCTTTATTTAGCATATGAAAATTTAGATCTTCTGCAAAAGAAGATAGCTTACACATTTAGAAAATCCTAATTTCAATCATTCACAAAAATGTTTCAAAATTGTTGAACAGTGTTACCAAGCCATTATTCACATAAAAAAATTCCTTAATTCTTATATCGCATTGCCTTCATTTCAACCACAATTACTTGGTATATAATATGTACTACACTCACATATACATATATGTATTACTATTTATATACAGATACTGCAACATATTTACAATTGAATGCGCATTTTAAATAATTTATTGACTACAATCGCAATGGCGACAATAATAACAAAAACAACAAAAACAACAACCTGAATGGACAGCGCAAAGGCATCGTATGAAACAAACACATTAATAACAATTTATTTCCGCCATGTTTGTTCGCAACAACAACATGAGATACAACAACATCAACAATAGAAGACACACCAACAACAACAACAACAAGAACATTTGAGCTTCAGCCAAAATTCCACAAATTCTTGCCACATTGTCGTCGTAAACAGGCGACGACAGCAGCGACGATTGTAAAGGTGTTTCTGTTGATATTAAGTATACCCTATGCTCCAGTGTGACCCTCATCTGTGTCCGAATTATGATGCTTCTATCGAATCCAACGGAAATTTCCGAGAATTCTGTAAGGATAATCATTATATGTTTTTGGGTACGCTAAATCAAAGTCCAGTGTCACAAAGCAACGCCGGCGGGTTGAGGGTTCCTTCGAAATGGCTCATTTTATGGATGAGTTGGTTTTAATATTCCAATAGCTATGCAGTCAGTTAGTCAGGGCCGTAGAGAGAAAATCCAAGCCCGTAGGGGAAATTTATTATTGCACCTTTAGCTGGAATCACGATAGTACAGCAGTAATAACACTGGGCCTTTGAGAAAACTGGCCTCAAGGGAATTCCCCCCTTCCCCCACCCATTAGACGAACCTGCAGTTAGCATTAGTAGTTCGTATATCGTAAATGTAATAAGAAAAAATTTGTAATTTTGTCAAGATAGTTTGTGTTTTTAATATTCAGAGAAATTGTTTTCAGAGCGTTTTTTTGTTGTTGTCAGAACTCAAGAATTTTTAGAATCACATTAGCGCCTGATTTTAGATACATGGATTCTACGACAAAAATTTTTAACTCAAGACTGTTCAGCATGGTTTAAGGAACATTAGCGCTTGATTCTAAATAGTTTGTAGGACAGGAATTCTTAATTTGAGAATTTTTATAATTATTTTAAGAAGTGCTTTTAAAAATTATTTCGTATGCAGAAGTACAAGAATCTTTAGGATTAACAGTGAGATTGAAAGTACATACTTTTTCTTCTAAATTCTTCAAATTTAACTAAGATGTGTTTTTTTTCTGAGTGACTTGCATTCACTTGAATGATGCGAAATCAACAATTAGTCCTAAAGGCAGCGCTATATATGGACAGCCTTGGCCACATCCACCCGCCCACTTATCCAACCGTCTACAAAAAAAAAAAAATAAGTTAGCTCATCAAAATATTTATTTTATAGCTTAATATTTTTTGGGCCTTTGCAACTACGATTCCATCCTTGAAGCCAAATGACTGAAAAGTTGATACGTCTATTTAGCCGGATCCTTGTCTGTACAATGTTCTAAAATAGTTGCTCGCCCGTCTGAATGTATTTTTAACAAAAACGAAACCAAAATCGAACAGAAAAACATAGAAACTTCTCAAAGACTTTACTGCACCACGGTTATAGTGAATTCCTCCTCTGGAGCAATAAGATACTCAAATTTTTTCGTTACTACACGCATATAGCAAAGCTTATCAGTCGGATCCAGATCTCGAATGCAACTCTGAGCCGAGCTTACCAATACTCCATGCAAATTCTTAACTATGGCCTGGGCGCTGTTATTATCCAATGAAGAATCGGCCACGGTATTGGTGGCATTATCGGAAACCACATAGCCCTGAGTGTTCGCCGTAATGCGCGCCGTATTGTGATAGTTTGCACGTACAACCTCCTCGAGCGTGCGATTCATCTTGGAACAATATATTAAATTCTTTTACAAATTTTTTCCGTTTTACTAAATTGTTTTTTTTTAAATTTTCCAATGTGTTCCAATGAAGCGTCAGAGTGAATTTAAAAATGTTGACATTTATTTTGGGAGTATAGTATTTTAGAGACTGCTTTGATTGAATATTTAGTAAATTCTGTTTAAGTGTATTTCTAAGCTTAATTCTATTGATTTTAAGCCAATTTCTTGTCTTAGATGAACTAAATATATTTTATTCTAAAGACTAGCGTTTATAATAAATTTACTCATTAATGCCCAATAAAATGCGTCCTTGTTCAGATACTTCAGCTCTTTTCACGTGACTTTGGGGGTTTTTCGATTTTTACACACCTCTCACAGAATTAAAGCTATCCACAGATATTTTTTAAAAAACCTTTCTTGTAATTACTACACTAGTTTACACGAAAAATTAACCTTCGTAAAAGGATATTTTTAGGTTAATTTCGGTTCGAGAAACACTAAAATTATATACATTTTTCCTTACCATTTTCGAGGTTTTTGTCGAAAAACATTGTTTTGCGCACTTTGTTTTAGCTATTCCTTAAGATCTCTTTGCATCGACATAAAAGATGATCTATAGGTGCTCTTTACAGTGATATATGACATGTGCAGATTAAGTAAAAAGTTACAAACAACCAAAGTAAAAAAAAACAATTTTCAAGCATTTTTCAAAATTACCAATTTTCAGCTTGCTTTTTACTAACGAAGAAAAATGTTACCAAATTATGTTAAGCTTTAAGGCGTAAAAGAATTTTCTTAACGAAAATTTCAGGTCAAAGATCTTTAAAATCGACCCAAAATCACCCAAAAAAAAACAGTTTTTGACGGAGGTCCCTCGATGACCCTTAAATTTTTAAAGTAGTTTTATTAAATAATTTTGATTTTAAACTGCTTGCTGAACTGCAAACAAGCAGTGCAGTATTGTTAAACAAGATGTTGCAGTGTATCCAAATGTCGCATACGATAGCATCAAAATTTTGTTTTTGGTGTTTGCATTGGTGTTGGCTAACGTCTTTGTGTGTGGGTGTGTGTGTGTGTGTGTGTGTGTGTGTGGCAAACAATGGGACAAAGCAGAATGCCGTGAAGCAGGCAACAAATTGCAGCAGCAGGCGTAAAGTATAATCATTTCTCTGTCGTAATTTTGACTTTGACGAATTGCTGCAAAAGGATACAGGCTCAGGACACATAGATACTCATGCATAGGCACACAGAGACAAAAACGCACGCACACAAACTCACTTAGTCAGCTGTGCAAATGGGCAAGCCCTTGCATTACATATCAAAATAAACTTGACAAACTCTCCATGCAAACAGCTCTCAGCTGTGTACAGCTCTAGCCACTTGAATATAACTAATGTTTTTGAAATTTTATTTAAAAAAAAGAAAATTAAAATTTTTATGATTTTACTAGAGGACCCGGCAGACGTTGTCCTGCCAAGCTTTTTGAATACTCTTAAAGTAAATAAACATCGTAAGATTCTCTATTATTCTCTAGAAAAATATAAGATTTTTAGATTAGTTTGCAGCTCGATTCAAACTTGCACCATTATTAGTCGAATGTCGCGCTTCCTGGGTCTGTCTTAACCGAATTCTTTTACGTTCATTGCCATCTTCACGTTCCTGGGCAGTACGATTAAATTGATTCGTTCCATTTCTTCCAAAAATCCTCCGTATTGACAACCTCTTACACACACAAAAATCAGATTTGAAATTCACCGACGCGTTCATGAGAACACCCGTAACACGTGGAACATAAGTTTCATTTATCTATATATGACAAAAACAATTAACTAAAAAATATTAGTTAATCTGAAAATGTACACAATGCCGTACTATAAAAAAAAATTGTCCAAAAATTATAAAAAAAAATGTTAGGGGTGGCAACCGTTATCACTAAGGGGTATGAAAAATAGATGTTGGCCGATTCTCAAACCTACCCAAAATTTTATGAGAATCGGTCCAGCCGTTTCGGAGGAAATCGGTAAAAATTAAAAAAAAAATGTTAGGAGTGGCAACCTTGGGTATAAAAAATAGATGTTGGCCTTTTCTCAGACCTACCCAAAAGGCACAAAAAATTTCGTGAGAATCGGTCCAGCCGTTTCGGAGGAGTATGGTAACTAACATTGTGACACGAGAATATTTAAGAAGATTTAGAGAATTCTTAACGAATACTTAGCTTTTTATTTATCCCAATATTTCTTACATATTTTTATTAGTTTTTGCGTAATAAAATATTTAGATACGACTGGAGCATTCTTAAGTGCTTAAAACTTAAGGAAAGTGCTTGGGATGTCTCAAAATTGATATAAGGGGCCTCAGGTTGGCGTACTAAGCACGCAGGAGCCGGAACCCCCTAGTTGCAGCATCTTATTCGTTTGCTTTTAGAATTTTTGCTCACTTTCTTAATATACCCGTGTACAGAGTATGGAACAAGATTGTTAGTTAGTTTAATTCTTCAAACTTTAGATAATATAGCCCAGTTAGGCACGCTCTATTCAAATGTCGAGTAGTGTGTGTGCGTCTTTGCACGTATGCGTGTGGTGCGTGTTTGTGTGAAAAACTTAAAATGAAAAGCACTTAATAATAATTTACAAGTAAAAATGTTTTCCGGCTGACACTGGCAGGCGGCAACTTGATTTTCCAGTCCCACCTCCGGAAAACGCTGCTTGGCAACGATTCGGTGTGTGTGTGTGTGGGTAATGCTTTTTAACATTTTAGGTGCTCATCCAGAACAAGACCTCCTACATAGGCGTAGCTTATGGGAATGCTAAATATATCATCAACTCTTAATGTACCCAAGGTTTTGACGACACTGCAAATTATGAAGTTTATGGATGCGTGCTGTAAATCATGTGACATGGAACTAATGCCTATATACTAGATGGTATAGAATTATGTACGTGGCAATTAGAGGCAGTAGTTATTTGTCTCTTGGCAACTATTTGTCCTGATTAGATAACTACGGCACTATAGGCATAAAGAAAATTTTATGATATTAGTTCTTAGCAGTTTCAAGGTGCTTCTTAAATTATATTACATTAAGTACTAAATTTTTGCTCTGTACCTCGATATTCTTTGTTATTATATCGGGTGATTTTTCTTTTTTTGCGCTGTAACTCACGCATGATTTTCTTTTTTTTCCCCGAAAAGGGCACCTCACAGAGAGGTGGGGCACTGCGACCAAAAGATCTTTTGTACCATACCCTAAGGTTAAAACCAAAGACTTTCCGCTTTCCTCATGAATAGCAGTAGGCCTTTTGTTGGTATTGACTTGAGATGGAAGGGACTAATCCGTTTCTTTTCCATGTGACATGCTCTGTCCCATACCAGCGCTAGGCAGTCACAGAGAATATGCCTGGTGGTTTCATCGTCTTCTAGACAGAGCCTGCACTCTGATGAGTCCGATAGGCCAATTTTCTGAAGATGATATCTAACAGTGTGGTGGCCAGATAGGTAAGCTACCAGGAGCTTTAGTTCCGCTCTGTCAAGACTTTTTGTCTTGATTGCATCCAGGGGTTTGACAAGCACTTTTGCTTGACGAAGCCCCGGAAGGGAGAACAAGTATCTCCTATGTTGCGGCTCATTTGTTTATCATGGTTTTGATCGTGGACCAACCAATACCACAAAACGGCGCAGGAGATATATTCTGGGTGGAGGCACCCTTTCGTGCTAGATCGTCAGCGATCGCGTTACCATCCACTCCCGAGTGTCCAGGCACCCAACATTCTACTACTTTGTTCCGGGCGGACAGGGCTTGGGGGCAGTTATAGCATTCTTAAAGCATCCAGGAGGAGATGCTCCAGAAAGACAATGCCCTAATGGCAGCTTGGCTTTCTGAAAAAATGCATATGTTTGCGCCCCTAGTTCCCTTAAGAAGGATATTAAGGACGCAGATCTCTATGACATGAATCTCCGCTTGAAAGACGCTGGGCCAGCTGCCCATTGCGGTAGCGATTCTGGTGTTGGGTCCAACGATTCCAACACCTACACCCTGCTCAGTTTTGGACCCATCCGTGAACCATTGTTGCCATCGGGGGTTTCCGCAGGGGCTGCCATCATCCCAAGTCTCCTGACTAGGGGGAAGAGATATAAATTTCCTATTGTGGAAAAGTTCCGTGATCATAAGATCTGATCTAGAGCAGATCGATACGTCAGGAAGGGAATAAATAAGTGGGGCATGACCAGTGTCACTTGCTAAGAGCCCAGATGTGATCAGGATACGTAGTAGACTCTGCATGGCACGCGTGATTCGTTACACGTGTCAAAATCAAAAAGTTATCAATTTATTTTTATATATTAACTTCATTTTCACTATTCCTGTTTTCTCTGTTTTTATATCGGGTGATTTTTTTTGCGCACGTTACTTTTTCATATGTTGTTCTTAAACTCACGCGTGATTTTTTACATATGTCAAAATAATAATAAGGAGAACAATTTCACTACTTCTATGTACTCGGGGGAAAAACCCCCAAAGTCACGTGAAAAGGAGCTGAAGTATCTGAACAAGGACGCATTTTATTGGGCATTAATGAGTAAGTTTATTATAAACGCTAGTCTTTAGAATAAAATATATTTAGTTCATCTAAGACAAGAAATTGGCTTAAAATCAATAGAATTAAGCTTAGAAATACACTTAAACGGAATTTACTAAATATTCAATCAAAGCAGTCTCTAAAATACTATACCCCCAAAATAAATGTCAGAATTTTTAAATTCACTCTAACGCTTCATTGGAACACATTCCAAAAAAAAAATTTAGTAAAACAAAAAATTTATAAAAGAATTTAATACATTGTTCCAAGATGAATCGCACGCTCGAGGAGGTTGGACGTGCAAACTATCACAATACGGCGCGCATTACGGCGAACACTCAGGGCTATGTGGTTTCCGATAATGCCACCAATACCGTGGCCGATTCTTCATTGGATAATAACAGCGCCCAGGCCATAGTTAAGAATTTGCATGGAGTATTGGTAAGCTCGGCTCAGAGTTGCATTCGAGATCTGGATCCGACTGATAAGCTTTGCTATATGCGTGTAGTAACGAAAAAATTTGAGTATCTTATTGCTCCAGAGGAGGAATTCACTATAACCGTGGTGCAGTAAAGTCTTTGAGAAGTTTCTATGTTTTTCTGTTCGATTTTGGTTTCGTTTTTTTTGTAAAATACATTCAGACGGGCGAGCAACTATTTTAGAACATTGTACAGACAAGGATCCGGCTAAATAGACGTATCAACTTTTCAAGGATGGAATGATAGTTGCAAAGGCCCAAAAAATGATAATCTATAAAATAAATATTTTGATGAGTTAAATTATTTTTTTTTCTGTAGACGGTTGGATAAGTGGGCGAGTGGATGTGGCCAAGGCTGTCCATATATAGCGCTGCCTTTAGGACTAATTGTTGATTTCGCATTATTCAAGTGAATGCAAGTCACTCAGAAAAAAAACACATTTTAGTTAAATTTGAAGAATTTAGAAGAAAAAGTATGTACTTGTCGTAGAATCCATGTATCTAAAATCAAGCGCTAATATGATGCTAAAAATTCTTGAGTTCTGAGCTTTTTTTGCGCAAGGTTATTGACATATTTTAAAGTGAATAAGTTATTATTGACTTCAATTTCACAATTACTGTTTTTTTCTGTTTTTTATGGGGTGATTTTTTGGTCTTTAAATTACTCGTTAACTTTTCATATATTATATTGCTTTGCAGCTCACTCGAAATTTTTTATATAGGTCAAAGTCAATGAGTCATTAATTTATACATAAAATAAATTAAGTTTTGACTATTCTATGCACTCTGTTATTATAGCGGGTGATTTTTTTGTATTTGCTGTTCAGCTCACGCGTGTTTCTTTACATGGCTTAACATTCATAATATACATATACAGAAGATTCTGGGCATCAAACCGCTTCAATCTATATTCGGAACGCTTTGGATCGCTTTGCAGGTCATTGCATTTCGAAACTCTTAGATACTTAGTGCGCTTATGCCAGGATGCATCGCAGATCTTCAAAAATTTTTGTCTACGCGCTACACTGATACTTTTTAAATCGATTGGTTTCAAAATGTTAAGGTTGAAAAATGTTAAAAATGCTTAGGTATATAACAAATACACATTTAAAGCCGATTATCTTGAAAACTTAATGTGTTCGGTGTGACAGCAGCAACGATTTAGATTTAGGCCATTCCATTATCGTTATCCTAAACTTGTTTTATAAACAAACAAAAATTGTTTGTAATTATCTAATGGATTTGCAACATCGCAATTAAATCATTGTAACAACAACTATGCTCTCTCTGCGCCGCTGTCCAGGACCAAGTTAAAAGTTGCAAACTTGGCTCTATCCTCTTTTCCAAAACATTTCCTGCCGTGCTACGCCAATGCCCTCAGCAAAAAAGAAGAAGACAATATTGATGCTGATGACTGCGTTCACGTCCAACTTTTGGCACACAACAACAATCAAAGTGAATTAAGTGAAGAGCTTCCCGAACTTCCTACCTATGTATAATGCAAAAGCATTTTTTATATATACACTATATATATATATATATCTTTATAGCCATAAATTAATTGTATTGTAACTACAGGCCACATTTTTGGTTACGCGGTTACGCCCACAATTACCAATGTATAGGGCAGCCCAAAGTTATAAGTAAGTTGATAAGTTTCGTTACCGGCAATCAAAGCAGCCAAATTTAAAAGTAATCAAAAGTAAAACAAATGAAATTCCATATGATTAATTAAAAGAAATGCGAAATATTTTTGTTTTCTAATTTAAATAATAAGAAAAACAATAAGACACATGGCTAAAGGCAAACAGCGGAAAATGTCAGATTTGAATCTGAACAGAGTCAGCCAACAGTAACAAAACGAGACAAAAATGTACAGGGTTGTGGCAGAGGGCAAGGACATGCCAACTTAGTGGCCGTAAATGCGAAAAATCCCCCCAAAAAAACAAAAACCGTGAGCCAAATGGAGTTGTTTGCTGCCAACTGTGTGTTTTTGTTGACCAGGTTCCATGGTACATGACCAGAAAGCAGAACGATGTGTGTCCCCGCTTTTTGTTTCACGACAACAACAAAATTAACGCTGATCCTTTGCTGCAGTACAAACAGCTACTGCGGACTAAACAGCAACATAAAAACGCGTACACTACCTGCTGCACTACTCCTAGTCGACGAATTGTCACTCCCTCATACATTCCAGTTAGTGACTTCTGCTTCACCAACTGGTAGTTAGTCGCATGTTCACAAGGTAGTCACTGACTACCGATTATAATATAAAATCGTGCACTACCCCTAGTCGACAAGTCGTCACTGCCTTAGCTAAGAGCAATACGTATACCTTCGAGCCAGTGACTACTGCTTCACCACCTGGTAGTAAGGCTCGTGTAGGCAAGGTAGCCACTGACTACTGATTATCAGCATTTATAACCCCTAGTCGACAAATCGTGACTCCTTTAGCTAAGCACAATACGAGTCAGTGACTACTGATTTACCACCTTGTAGCTAGTCTGTAATCTGTAGGCCTATAGTAGCTAGGTAGGCAAGGTAATCTCTGACTAATTTTCAGTAATTACAATAAAAAATTGTGGACTTTTAGCTGTACTACCCTTATTCGACCCATCGTCAGTCTCTTGTTAAACAACAATAGATATGGTGACTACTACAGTTCCTAAATTCAAAATTTTTAAACCAACATTTTTAGCAAACTTAATATTTCAAAATAAACAGAAAGAAACTTGCAATTAATTACTGACTACTCTTCTCCCTAGTCGGGAGACTTGTGATGATGGCAGCCCCTGTGGAAACCTCCGATGGCAACAATGGTTCATGGATGGGTCCAAAACTGAGCAGGGTGTAGGTGCTGGAATCGTTGGACCCAACACCAGAATCTCTACTGCAATGGGCATCTGGCCCAGCGTCTTTCAAGCGGAGATTCATGCCATAGAGATCTGATCATGACCCTTAATATCCTTCTCAAGGGAATTAGGGTCGCAAAATTATACATTTTTTCAGATAGCCAAGCTGCCATTGAGCATTGTCTTCCTGGAGCATCTCCTCCCGGATGGTTAAAGAATGCTATAACTACCTCCAAACCCTGTCCGCCCGGAACAAAGTCGTGCTATGTTCAGTGCCTGGACACGCGGGAGTGGATGGTAACGCGATCGCTGAAGATCTAGCACGACAGGGTGCCTCCATCCTGACTAAATCTCCTGCGCCGTTTTGTGGTATTGGTTGGTCGACGATCAAAACCATGGTAAACATAAAAGATACTGGTTCTCCCTTCCGGGGCTTCGTCAAGCAAAAGTGCTTGTCAAGCCGCTGGATGCAATCAAGACAAAAGGTCTTGGCAGAGCTGACGTAAAGCTCCTGCTAGCTTACCTATCTGGCCACCACACTGTTAGATATCATCTACAGAAAATTGGCCTATCGGACTCTTTAGAGTGTAGACTCTGTCTCGAGGACGATGAAACCACCAGACATATACTCTGTGACTGCCCAGCGCTAGTATGAGACAGAGTGTCACATGGGAAAGGAACGGATTAGTCCCTTCCATCTCAGGTCAACACCAACAAAAGACCTACTGCTATTCATGAGGAAAGCGGAAAGTTTTTTGTTTTAACCTTAGGGTATGGTGCAAGAGACCTTTTGGTCGCAGTGCCCCACCTCTATGTGAGGTATCCTTTTCGGAAAAAAAATAAAAAAAATTACTGACTACTGGGAGTGCCTAAAGTGACTGCATATCTTTAAGTTAGGTTACTGGTTACCTGTCCCCAGTACTGCAGCATTGCTTAGGCTTTAAAAGGACACTCCAATTACATTAAATATAATATAATAAAAGTAATACAATAAACCGCTGCAGTTTAATTTTATGCCTATTTGTGTGTATGTTTTTTTTTTAAACCCTTTGCCTAAAAGTGTTGTGCGTAGTACCTAGGACACTAAAAAAAAATCATCACAAATCGGCACGGTTGCCTTTTTATGTTTCGAACCCACTTCCATCAAAGAGCTACGCAAAAATAAAATGCAAGCTTCATATATATTATAGCATAATAAAACTGTCCATAAAAGTAAATTATGTGGCATTGTTCGACTCTACGGGGAGGGTGCATCGGTCCTTGCAAAAGTTTTTTACACCCATTCATATCCAGGCAGAAAGTGAAGATCTTGAACATAGACTAAACAAAATGGTTTTCAAATGTATCAAAATCTCATGAAATCAAAGAATTTTATATGATAAGCTAAAGTGTATAATATAGTCGGTATATGACGACAGCAAGCTGCCAACTTGTTTTGCATTTCTTTAGTATTTTCTGTTGCCAGCAACATCATCTGATGTCATTAATTTTTTATGCTTATGTGGATAACAACAATTGTAAGGAGCATTGAAAGCCACCAACAAAAACAATCAGCTGTTACAGTAAGTGCTAGTAAAAAAGTGACCTGACTACAGTTGAGACATCCCGAATAAAATATATCCTACAGTTCCATGTTATTCGTTAGTCGTAGAACTTATAACAATTCTTCTAAGGCACGTTTTAGGCTTACAAAAAATTTGTAGTAATCCTTACCTGTCCTTAATCGTTTCACTTAAGATATAAGGCCTTCTACTAAGGATCCAGAAACAATTGATAGCTTTTTCTCACTTTTAGACGTTGCGAATATCTCATGCTTTTGAAAACATCCAGCTATTAAACACTTTTAAGATTAAATCACTCTACTAACTTGTAGTTTCGAGGGAAAAAAAGCGATTCGTTTTATTAAATCATTGATTGTTTCTATATAAATTTTTGAAGTTTTGTATCTTTATGTTATTGTATGTTACTGCGATAAAATTTTGTGGGTAATAACTAAATGAAAAACAAATAAGGCATTACAAAAAGGGGACGCCGGCTCCTGCAAGCTTCGCACACCAACTCCCGTCATGTCTTTTATATTATTTTTGAGCCGTCTCAAGTTGTTTTCTTAATTTTTAACCATCTATCTATGTATCTATCTATCATACTTACCTATCTATCTACCTATATATCTTATCTAACAGTCTGTCTCACTGTCTATCTGTCCTATCTACCTATCTTCTTCTTCTTATGTGGCCATAACAACCCGATTACCGGATTACGGCCTGCCTTAAAACATCTTTCCAGGCGCCTCTGCATTGCGCGCGCCTTCACCAGTTGGTCACACCGAGCGAAGACAGGGCCCCTTCCACTTGGTCTTTCCATCGCAAACACGTTCGTCCTCTCCGCCGACGGCTGCTGACTACCGCATCGAACACACGTCTAGCTGGAGCATCCTCGTCCATCCTAACGACATGTCGCTGAGCAACGCTGAGCAACGTCCATGTCGTTGAAGGGCTCATACAGCTCCTGGTTGGTGCGAATGCGGTAGTCATCGCCAACTCGAATAGGACCAAAGATCTTGCGCAGCACTTTCCTCTCGAAAACTCCCAAGGCAGCTGCATCAGTTAGCGACACGGTCCAGGCTTCCGCACCGTAAAGAAGCACTGGAAGGATGAGTGCCTTGTAGATAGTTTTATCGCGCGAGAGAGGTCTCTACTACTCAATTGCCTATTGAGACCGAAATAGCACCTGTTGGCAAGAGTGATTCTGCGCTTGATCTCCAGGCTGACATCGTTGTCGGTGGTAACGGCGGTGCCAAGGTAGATGAATTCCTTGACAATATCGAAAGTATAGCTATCGGCCGTAATCTGGGACCCAAGCCGCCGCACGTCCTACTTGTCGACATCATTTACTTCGTATTGCCCTCATTTACTGCCAGACCATTTTCGCAGACTCCCATTCGATAGCACTGAAGGCCGCGGTGGCATCTCGCTTAGTACGCCCAATGATGTCGATGTCGTCGGCGTACGCAAGGAGCTGGACACTCTTGTAGAAGATAGTGCCATTGAGATGTACGCCGGCCTTCCGTCGAGGTCGCATGATAAGGGGTCGCCTTGTCTGAAACCTCGCACGGTATCAAAAGGCTCGGAGAGGTCCTTTCCTACCTTGACGGAGCTGCAGGAATTACTCAACGTCATTCTGCAAAGCCTTATCAGCTTCGCAGGGATACCGAGGTTAGACATTGCGGCATATACGCGATCCTTATTGGGCTATCGAAAGCTGCTTTGTAGTCGACGAACAGGTGGTGAGTGTCGACTTGATGTTCGTGGGTCTTTTCCAGGATTTGGCGTAGTGTGAATATCTGGTCGACGGTGGACTTGCTAGGTCTGAAGCCGCACTGATAAGGTGCAATCAGTGCCTTGGCGAGTGGCTTCAGTCTCTCACACAGTACGCTCGTAAGGACCTTATATTTACCTATCTACCTACCTATGTACATATCTATTAACTCAGTAAACAGACTGAAACAATTTTTAGAAGAAAATATTATTTAGACTAACAAGGGTAAAGCAACAATCTAAAGCCAAAAAGGTCTCATCTGTCAAAAAAAAGTTTTCTTAGCACTTTCATTCCGAAATTCTGATTTAGACACCACTGGCTTTTATTGACAAATTCTAATTTTTTAAAGCTCAGATAAAAAATCTTTTCATTTTTAAACTATACTAGAAACTTTGCAAAACCGAGTATGTGATGTAGGGTATTATAAATTCTCTCAGTTCTTTTAAAAACTAAGAAAATGCTCTTCTAAAGTTTAAGCTTCCTCAAGCATGCTGACCTTAACAAAAAATATTTTGCAAATCAAAAACTTTGACACAATGTTAAATTCGAAATACATTTAGCAAGTGTATAAAATGTAGCTGACTAGCTGACTGGCTGACTGCAGGACCTTCAGGACTTTAGACTGCTTGCTTGGCTGCTTGGCTGTTTGCCTGTTTCTGGCCTTTATTATAAGCCAACTTGCTGACAATGTCGAGCATATTACAATGCCAACAACGAGCATGTGAAAAGCGCGCACTCAACACAGCCAACAAATATTTTGACATTTTACAACACAAAACAGTATTTGTTTGTGGCTGTGTGTGTGGGTGTATGTGTGTGTGTGTGTGTGTTCTTGAGTGTTATACAATTGCCAAATACTTTTAACCTTGTTAGAAGTGTTTGACACTTGAAATTTGTATTTCTCTTTTCAGCTCTTTACATTTTTTTCTCACTAGTTTAGTACCATTACGATATTTTACTAAGACATCGTTTATGCCGATAGCTATCGGCTTAAATTCTAACAAATTCCTTTGAAATTGCCCAGGAGGGTAGTTTACAAATAAGTTAGTTGCGAATTTCTCAATGTATTTCGCAGAAATTATATCAAAAGCGCGCTTTGGTAACTAAAACATTGGAATTCCTGTAGCGGTACAAGGCAATGCACTTAACTTTATGTTTCACTATCATAAATAATTTAAACAGAAACGCGTTTGAAATTTTCAATAGAAATTTGTTTCCTAATTAAAGCACCTTATTTGCATTAAATCTTTGTTGAAACTTCTTAGAAGCACCTTAGCTCTGTAGACTGACGCTTAAAATAATAGAACGCAAACAAGGAAACAAAAATCTACTCACTTTTTGGGAAAAATGTCAGCCCAACTAAATCCTTTGAGTACAGTGCAGTGTCAAGCAAAATGTGCTTTTATAATTTTTGTTCACTTTGAATAGGTTACTATTAAAAATCGTTTACTTTTTTCGTCCAGTTCTTTCTACTTTCCTCGACTTAATCGTTAGACAAAAAAATCTATTCCATTCAATAAGTATCCTTAATTCCAAGGCTTCCTTTTTCTATTATTTTTTTTCTTTGTTTTAGCTGGCTCATGTTATTTCAGTAAGTGAAAAATGATGCTTAGATGCTTATACGCAGCTTGAGTTCTTTCAAAGATTTCGCTTCTCATTCTTGATTTTATTCTTTATTTTTTATTATCGTATAATGCAATTGAACTAAACTCCAGCAGACTGAAGCAAACTAACAGCAAATAAAACAAACTGTAGAAACAATTCGAAGGATTCCATTCTAAAATTGAGTTCATGTCAATAGTACTTGCAATAAGGTCATTGTGTAGCAGCTAGGGATGGGAGTGTGATATTTAGCCACGACATCGCACGTGCATGAAATTTAATATTCAGACGTTGGATATACAAATTTATTATGTAAGCTGTTTACAAAGTATATAGAGAAAGTCCATTTAATGAATGAATTTTATTCTGCCTTTTTATTAATTATTCGTATATGTTATAATTACATGCAAATATTATTCGTCTACTTATTGATTGATAAGGTGTTTTAGAAGAAAATAAACTTTTTTGTTTATTATTGTTTCATAAGGGCAGCCATAGTGCTTATACTTTTTATATTAGACTCAGTTTCTCTGCGGAGCATTGTTAGGTATTTTTTGTGCTTGATTTACTTACAATTCACAACTGGTTAATGCGGCAATGATCAAAGCATTTACATTTCTATTAGTATAAAATGTCCAAATTCGTTTTCCGGAGCACGGTCGATTGTTAATAAATAACCAACTTGACAAGCTTTATAAAAAAATATTTTTTAAATTATTTTAGTTTAAATTACGTGAACTTTTGAAACTATTGTGGCAAATGAATCTGGTATCACCTACAAAAAAGTTGACGGATTCAAACCACACAAATGATTTGCTTAGAGCAAGGGTGATTCATTTTTTTCGAATTCATATTATACGAGTTTCAGACACGAGCACGATATTTTTGGTGCAACAAAGGTGTCATGTCACGAAAGGCAAGTTTTAGAGCCCAGCACATTATTCCGATATTCGTAAGCGCTTTTCAGGGCAACAAGGTAGTCGAATTCAAACCACTCAAAAAATTAGTCTTGGTTAAATACTAAGATATTTGGAACCGTTTTCAGCGGCATGACCGATGATTATTATAGTTAATGCTTACGTCACGAAATGGAAGTTTTAAACACAAGCACGATATACTTTTATTTGGACTCGTTTTCCAGGATAACAAAATAATCGAAATAATATTTTTGGTGCAACAAAGGTTTCATGTGACGAAAGGCAAGTTTTAGACCCCAGCACGATATTCCGATATTCGGATTTGCTTTTCAGGGCAACAAAGTAATCGAATTCAAACAACATAAAAAATTAGTCTTGGTTAAATACTAAGATATTTGGCAACGTTTTCCAAGGCATGACCGATTATTATTATAGTTACGTCACGAAGCACAAGCACGATATACTTTTATTTGGACTCGTTTTTCAGGGTAACAAAATAATCGAAATCAAACCACATGAAAAATTCGTTTTATTAAATAATAGTGGGCCAGGCAGACGTTGTCCTGCCCAAACTTTTTGAATAATCTTAAAGTTTTTAAACATCGTAAGATTCTGTAGTTAGCTTATCTAGTTAATCATAATATTTTTGGATTAGTTGACTTTCATGACTCCTTAAAAAGCCGTATGGACGAACTTAAGTATGCTTAAGAGAGCTCGCATCTCTAATAAATTCATGCCCCACAAAAACTACATTTCAAACCCTTTGCGACTACGCTTCTGTCTGCACTTAATGTCCAATACCCGATGTTGAACAATTTTGTACTATGCTATTTTCACGATATTCATAAAAATGCGTATATCTCACGAACCAATAGACACAAACACATCGCAATAGGCTTAAAAACCTCCGTATTGACAACCTCTAAAACACACAAAAATCAGATTTGAAATTCATCGACGCGTTCTTGAGAACATCCGTAACACATAAAACATATTGTAAGTTTCTTTTATATATATATATAGATTTGTTTAAAATTAAAAAATAAAACGGAAATGTTAAGGTTGATGGCGCGGACTATGTTTGTGAATGTTTTTTTGTGTGTCGAATATTCTCCTTTCTTCGCTTTATATTGAAATTTATGTATTTCTACATTTTGGTAATTTTTGAAGAGCGCCACCTATCGGACAATGTTCAAACTATGCTAAGAACCTTCCACACGGTGCCCGTAAACACACACGTAATATTTTATTAAAATAGGTCTGGTGGTTTGGGAGTCTATAGAGGACATACGAAATTTATTTGATTTTTATATATATAGATTAAAATATTAAGAACAGTTTTCCGATGCACGACATGCAAGTTTTAGGCACGAGCACGATATTTCGATATTCGAATTCGTTTTCAATGGCAACAAAGGAGTCAAATTCAAAACATATAAAAAATATGATTTGGTAGAATAGTAAAATATTTGGATTCGTTTTCGGAATCACGGCTGATGCTATTTTTAGGCACGCGCAAAATATTCCAATATTCGGATGCGTTTAATTTTATTCGTGCTCCCATCACGAAATGCATCAAGGCACGTGCTCAATGTGTCACGAACATAACACAAGCTGTGAGCAACCCTGATGTGAATGCTTGCAAAATATTTTACACATGCTGCAACATAAAAATCATGTTAGCATAAATGTAAACGCTAAGTATTTATCGATAACGATAATTTTTAGTAACAACCATGAGTGCTAGGCACTTTTTAATGACCTTGCAGTTCGATAAGTTCATAGATTTATAAAGCGTACTATGCCAAAGCAATCAATTTTTATGCAAGTCTTGGCAGCTCTGAAGTTTTCTGAGGGTGGAAACTCTATGAAACTGACTTGTGGGAAACTCATTACTGACACAAAAAAAAAACAGAACTTTAAACTTGCATGCAAAATACTTGTGGCAACTATTTTGCCAACGTGAAGATGTCTAGATGTCTGAATGACTGTATGCTGGGTTGTCTGGGTTGTCTGGATGCCAGATAACTAGTATGAATACGAAAGCTGGCTGTCAAGGCAATCATTCTGGCTGCCATTTGGCTGGCTGTCTTGGCAACACCTTATTGACTAAGTTTTTGCTACAATCTGAGGGGAAGCACAGCAGCAAATCGACTGTTTATCTCGCGTTCAACCCAAACTTGGTTACACCTTATAATAGACAGTGGGTAATACGTACTTGTCGAATTCGAAGCAAACGTTTTACATATTCTAAAATAACAATATAAAAATTCAACAAGCAACGCCACACAAAAGAGCTTGAAATATCGCATAATATGCCAACCGAAAGGTACTCCCAAAAACTTTAGTTGTGTGTGTGCGTATCTATGTGAGCCATACCATACGTGCGTTTGTCTGTGTGTGTGTGTGTGGGGTGGGGGAGGGGGATTTGGTTTCGGCTAACAAATGGCTGCTGAAATTTCGTTATAATATTTATGCGTTCTATGTTAGGGGCGGATGCTGTCGCTCTAGAGTGCTCTACATCCAGCTCGTGTCCCCACGTCACCCCACCCACCAACACCAAGTACCCTACAATTTCTACTTTTTGGTCCTTGTGTGTACGCTTGAATTGCAAGCCTTAAAGCCAAAAATTTGTTGGAGCAGAAACTGAACCTGTTCTTTGTTGTACTTGAAAATTATACGACGATGATGACTCCTCTGTAGCTGCCTGCACTTGACGTTGTTAGGTTAATGGGTATTGTAAAGTATTGTATTTAAAAGATTTGTCCTACTCTACTCGAATCTAGCGGGCTACAGTTTGCACAAAAGGTATCTACTAATTGGTAAAGGTAATCTGAGTGCGCTAAAACTCATAATTTTAAATTTATTCATTTTTTATATAAGTGTGGAAAAACGTGCAAGCATTTGTTCCAAAAAAAAAAAAATATGAGATACCCTATAATTGTGGAGCGGAATTTTTTCTAAACTACTTAAGAGTTTGGCCTGAGAACGAACTATCATACAAAACTAAAATCATTTCACATCAAAATACACCAATGTTTATATAAACACTCTCATAAATGCTCTCAAAAATAAATTATGGCCTCCCGATCTACGGATGGTGCGCTAGGTCCCACATCAAAAAAATACTCCCCGCATACCACGGAGCTACACGCCGAGCTATCAATACATTTCCCACATCTCCCATTGCCTGCATTCTAGCAGAAGCAGGCCTCCCCAGCATCCCGGATCGCATTGAAGAGACAATGGTTCAACTCTTACCTAAATTATACACCTCACCAATCGTCTATCTAAAGACTTCTCCGACATCTTTAAACAGAGGCGGAAATATAAATGCATATCAACTTTAAAGCGTTGCGCCAACTACAGCACATACAATTAAGACGCCACCGTACTGGACTTCCAACATTGATAATATTAACATCAAATTATGGAACTCAGCCAAACCCCTTACTACAAGCCACGAATTTTTGGACCGATTTTTATCCGAAAAAAACATACTTGCTAATAAGTCGTGGCTCTATACTGACGGATCTAAAACGGCGGATGCAACTACTTTGTCGTCGTCTACAGCGATAACACAATTGTCGCCGGTGGACCGCTTCCGCCATACAACTCCGTTTTCACCGCTGAAGCATATGCCGTTCAAAAAGCCTGCCAGTTCACTACTAGAAACTCGGGATCGTTTGTAATCTGCACCGGCAGTCTTTCCACAATATCTGCAGTATGTAACTGGGAACATAGCGATTCAACAATCAAAGAAATTAGAAAGCTCGTTACAGCTCATAAATACAAAATCACAATTTTCTGGGCTCCCAGCTACCAAGGGATCCCTGGCAACGACAATACCGACACGGCTGCTCAATATATGAAACACGCAGTATTCATACTCTGTACTCCTATCAGCTCCAAGGACATAAAAAATCTAGCCCTACATCACTTTAATGTAAAGAAAATGGCTAATTGAAGACTATTTAATCATAGATTTTCAACAATCAATCCCAGCTGCGCAAAAATCCTTCTGCCTGCTAACCTCAACAGACCTGCCTGCCGAACGTTTATACGCGTTCGAATAGGTCATACACAAGGCACACATTAATATCTAATTTGCGTACTATGTGGAGACAATCTTACCGTGGATCATCTTCTGGTTTCTTGTCCATATCTTGAGAGTATTAGAGCTACCTTCTTCGGATCCCAGACCCCATATCAATTACTAGAAGTACCAACTGTATGTAACATATTAAAAATATACAATTTTACAAAAGCATTAAAATTAAATAAATAGTATAATGCGAGTCGAAGGCCCCAGTTGCTAGTGCTCAGTAAATTAGTATTAAGAGTAGTATTAAATACTATATTTAATTTAGTTGAAAAAAAAAAATCATTTCATCACGAAAAATCAAAATATTGGGAGCCTCATGGGAATATAGCTTTCTATCTTCTTTTTTAACAAATTATCTGATTTTAAATATTTACTATATATAATAAACCATTTTTTTCTAAAATATTATATAAAATTATAATGCAATAATTCTTAATTTATAAACGAAATGTTAAAATAAAAAAATATATTATATACAGGTATACAAATAAAATAAGAAATATTTATAAACAAAACCTTTAAATTAAGAAAAATAGATAAAAAAAAAATAAATAAGGGTGAGAAACCCTCACCTCATGTTGTCTATGCATACAACATACCTAATTTCGTTACGTGACGATTTTCATTTATTTTAAGGTAAGTTGTTAATTTTATTCCATTTAAGAACTTCGTTGTAAAAATATTCAGATATTTTCGTTCAGGCGTATCTACAAAAGTGTAATTAATTTTCATGAATCTTTGTATTTAAACAATTTTAATGAAAGGCGGTAACTTTGCCAAATTTTAGCTCTATGCTGTACCTACACTGAAAAAAAAAAGTTGTCAAACCTTTCGTGCGTAAAAGTAGTAATTCCTGAAGAAATCCAAAAATATCGAACTCAATACTCATTTTAAGTATTTCATATCTAGCATGAAATTCTGACTGGAAGACAGCCTATTTTTTTTTTAAATAAACTCAAATTGTTCTTATTTTAAAAACATTGCAAGCTTTAGAGATAACAAAATACTTAACATGAGTAATTATTTAATAGTATGGTAAATTTTTATACCCTGTACCGTATGGTACCAAGGATATATTAAGTTTGTGCAAGCCGAAAATGTATGTAACATATAGAAGGAGACGTCGGAGACACCCCAAGTATAAAATATGATCAGAGCGAAGTCGATATACCCATGTCCGTCTGTCCGTCTGTCAGTCTGTCCGTCTGTCCGTGTGAACGCCTAGATCTCAGAGATGGTAAGAGCTAGAGTTACCAAACTTTCACATTAGATCCCATATTATTCCATAGCAGGCAAGTTTATTTTATTTTTTTGATATCGGGGTTAAATTATATAGCTCCCATGGGGGTGTTTGAGACGACCTCGACAAAAAAAAGCGTTTTAGATGAATAATTCGTTTGTTTATGAAGATATCGTAACTAAATTTGGCATTCGAAAGTTTTTTATAGTTCTCAATCACTGCACCAAATTTGATCGAAATCGGTTGACTATATCATATAGCTCCCATAGGACCGATCGGCCAAAATAACTTTTTTAAAGAAAAATTCGCTATATTTCGTTTTTTAATAAAGATATCGTAACCAGATTTGGCGTTTGGAAATTTTTTAGAGCACTTAAGCAATGTGCAAAATTTGAACAAAATCGGTTGACTATATCATATAGCTCCCATAGGTCCGATCTTCCAAAAAATCGATTTTTTAACAAAATTTGTTGTGTTTCGTTTGTTTGTTAAGATATTGGGACCAAATTTGACATTTGTGAGTGTTTTATAGTTCCTAAGCACTGTACTAAATTTAATCCTAATCGTTTGACTAGATCATATAGCTCCCATAGGAACGATCGGTCAAAAAAAAATTTTTGCTTAAAAATTCTTCTGTTTTTGGTTTTTTGTGAAGAAATCGGACTTTATTACAAGCTAGGGGTACAGGGTATCCTAAAGTCGTCCGCGCCCGACTTTACGTCCGCCATTTTTATTACTAAATTTTATGCCTAGAATTTTGCAACTTGAATTACGTTTATATGTACTCTTAATGGTATGTTCATAATTTTTTTACATAAAAAATCCAGAAATCTTGGAAAAAGAATCATTTCGATATTATAAGGTTTTATAATATATTATATGTATTTCCCATTAACCCCAATATACGTATTTAAGCAAAACATTTGCGGTAAAAAACAATTTTGCAAAAGTCTGAGTTTTTCGGTGTTGAAAGTAAAAAAAACAATTGCAGAAAATTTCCATTTACCCATCAGCTGTTCTTGAAAGAAACATCTTTAATTTCAGCTCAAAGAATTTTCCTACAAATTTTACGGAAAAATGATACCTTGACAATGCATTCATATTTTATTTGAGCCTTTAACTCATGAAAAGTACAAAATATTTTATTTCAAAGTATTTATTTTGTTGTTAAAAAATATTGTTTGTTCATAACAAGTTAAAGGAAAAAGAGGATGCCAAAATTTTTAAAATTTTCGCAATGTAAAGATATTTATTTTAAACTCACTGTTCTAGCTATAATAACCAAGGCGAAAGAGTATTGACGAATACTTTAAAAATAGTTTTCAAAGGCATATAATAATATATTTGTATAATATAATTTCGTTTGAAAAATTATCATTTTAAAAGTTATAGACAGTAATTTGAATAATTTGCTCTTTCCTGAAAATTGCATAAAAATATTAACACTAATTTGAAAAAGAAGAAACAGCCTCAATTTAAGAATTTTTGCTATAAAATTGTTGCTAAGCGATTAGAAATTATTCTTGCTGGAAAAATCTGGACGAAAAATGTCAAGAATATTTTCTTGTATTTAAATAATTTCACATGAAATATTAAAACATTTGTTTTCAAATAATAACTGTCCTGAATTAATATCTGAACTTTGGTAATTAAAATAAAGTCTTACCATTTTGCTAAATTAATGTAATTATTGATGTGAAAACAAATAACAAGCCCCTGTCAATTATCAAAACTTTAAAATCAATACAAGTTCTTAGCATATCCTTATTCAATTAAAAAAAAATAAAATCTATTTGAATCAATTGAACTGAATGAACTGAATGAACCAAACACATGTTCGCCCACACAGAGGCTTTCATATTAGGGATTTGCTTTCAAGCATGTTTTAGGCCAATTACAAAACAAAAATAAAATTATTTCTGCGAGGGCAGCTTGAAAAGATATTTAATATAATGCAATACATATTTTTAGTGGCTTGGGTCGCTATCACCAGACACTAAAAATAAACTTATTTTCATAAAATCTCACCAAATCATCGATTACGATTGCGATAGGATAAGATTGAGACGGATAAAATTGACAAGTCTCATTTTTAAGTTGGTGTATGAAATTTGTTGTTTTATGAACTCTTAAGTTAACGTTGGGAAAAACTTTTTCTATATAAAAATAAAAACAATCATCATTATAACAGTTGCTGTAATACATATTTTTATTAGATTATATTCTATAGAAGGAACTTAACTTTTGATCTACAGATACGCCTACAGAAGTAATAAAAAACACCAAGTAGCTAATTTTTATACCCCGAGATACAACGAAATCTCATTTTCTATTGATATAGAAATGTCATTCCGTCTGTAGATCTTCGATAATCTTTTAAAAAGACCAAGGCCCCTAAAACAAGATTCCTTATACATGGTAGATAAAGTTTTCTTTTTTTTTGCCTCGTGCTCTATATTTGATATTATTATTAAGTTCCAGCTTTAGTTTGTATGGAAATCAAAAAAATCTTTCGATTAATAAACGAATTATTCGAGTCGGCGATAATCGGAATATAATAAAGTAGAGATCCGCCTTAAATAATTTTAACACATCAAAGTCTTGTATACATTTTGGAGTAATAGCTTTAGGTCGTATGTTAAAAAAAATTTTTTTGGATGAATATCTGTTAAAATAAAATCAGTAAATAAAAATTATCGATAATCCTTATAGGGCATGCATGTTTTTTTTTTAACCTCCATATTCCGATGCCAATGAGTTACAGCTTTTGTTTGATTTGATTAATATAAACTACATTATGTTATAATGAGACCATAAATAGCGCAGATACATATATACACAAAAACCGATATTCACAAAAATTCGTCTATCTCACAAACCAATACACACAATTACATTGCAATAGGTTTAAAACTTCCGTATTAACAACCTGTAACACACGCAAAAGATTTGAAATTCATCTACGCGTTCATGAGAACACCCGTAACACGCAAAACATCAGTTACTTTTGTATAGATTATAGATCTTTCTTTTTTTCCAACGGTGGTACCTCTTATTCAATATCGTAGATAATCGTTAAAATTTATTTTTAAGCATCGGTAAGGGTTTTTATTAACGAAACTACAGATTGTTATCGTTTTTTTTGCTTAATCTCATCATCTCCATGCTTCATATATTTTTTTAAATTTCAGAGCTTTAGTTTGTTTTAGAAAAAAAATCCAATAATACTAACTTCATTATAAACAGACTAGGAATATTAAAGATAATCGGTAAATATAGATAAAGGAATCGGATGGAATTTTTATTCAATGCTTCCGATGGATCATATTTTTTTTAGTCGTCTCTAAGTTGAAGTTTTAGTTTGCATGGAAAAAAAAATGTTTAACTATTTTATTACAATCAGAACGTAAATTTCGTAGATAATGGTTAAATTGTACTTTTTATATACTTTTATTAGAGGAACATCGGAACTAGAACTAGAAAAATAGTATTTTTAAGGTAAAAATAAATCAAGCGGTAAGGAATGATTACTTTTATTAAAGGAACAACGGAACTAGAACGAATTTTTTCTGATCGCATCATTCCGATGCGCTAGATTTTGTTACAATTTGAGAGTTACAACTCAAGTTTGTATCTTTTAAAAAATTACCTGCATTAAAACGAACTTCATTATAAAAAGACCCTACATACATATTTTAGTTAATCATTAAATATCGAAAGAAAAAATAATTCCCTAGCTGACCCCATGGAGGGGTCTATTAACTGTTTTAACCGAACAGGGACCTACAGTTTATAGCGGAACTCGAACGGCGGTGTCTTTAATTAATAGAGACTTTCTATCGAATATCGAAAGAAAACGTGATCGAATTTTTTTACGAATCTTATCATTTCGATCTCGACTTTTTTTTATTTGTGTGATAGAACTCAAGTTCGTATGGAAAAAATAATAATTCCAATAAAATCAACTAAACTATAATTAACATTATGTTATAGAGACTTAATATTTTTTTTGGGAACTGTTAAACGGAATCAAATTTATGCAACAAATCTCTTCGCTAGTTAATACAGAGAAAAACCAAGTCCTCAAACTGGAAAAATTTTCTCTTGCCATGACTTCGATATCCCCGTCAGAAGAACCTCTAACGACATCATTATCAAGCTCAACAATAGAAACATCGACGTTATCCCCAGTCACAGCATCAACACCAAAAGAATCAAAAGTAACAACCTATCCTAAATCATCATTAACACAGGCATTATTATCATCAACACAAATAAGTTCAGCAGAATCTGAAATACTTACAGAATCCCTGTTGACTACCAAAGAAGAAAAAGAATCAACATCGAGCATGACTTCGATATCCCCGTCAGAAGAACCTTTAACGACATTATTATCAAGCTCAACAAGAGAAACATCGACATTATCCCAAGTTACAGCATCAACACCAAAAGAATCAGAAGTACCAACCTATCCTACTTCATCATCAACACAGGAATTCTCTTGTTCGCTACATAAGAATAATTCTCGAAAGCTAATTAACAAAAGTTTTATAGCCATCTACTTTTTAGACTGCCCTCGTTGATGCATATGGCAACGGCTTGAGTAATTGGTAAGCTCCTAGCCCAGGACTGGGCGTTGCTTAGCAAATAGGACTTTGATTTGTTATCAAACCGGAAGCTTCAATTATGCCTGTCCGGCACGTGTGTATGTGTGTGTGTGTGTGTGCCTGTGTGTAAGAGTATTTGTTGATTTTTTTTTTTTTGTCTCGCCTAACCGTCTACAACTGTACTTTGCTTTTCTTTGTGTTTCTTTTTTATTTTATTTCTATTAATTCAAGTCTGAAATATTTTGATTAGATGGCAAGAAAAGTCCTGCAAATAAGATGCAAACTTGGCAATGCCTCGTCCTTTTTTTTTTTTTTCTTTACAAAAAGGTAATGCAATTTTGGGTGTGTGTGTGAGGGGCTTGCGGGGAGGCATTGGCCGCCATTTTGTTAGTATTTACTTTGGCATTTCTTTTGTGCAGCAAGTTGGATTTTCATGCTTGAAGCATAATTTCGTTTTGAAAGCATTTCCGGCCAGGAACACAGGAGAGCGCTGCAGAGTCTGCTACCTCGCCTGGGATTAGACAGCCGTGCCCTTTTGCAGCTCATGCCAAAGTCATTGCCGGGAAACGGATATCCGCAGCAAGAAGTTGCTAACCAAATACCACAGCATAAAACAGCATTAGTTAAACATAAATAAACTGCGGATTGCTAAAAGCAGGAAAGCTGGAAAAGGAATTTGCCTGTTCCCCTTTATTTTGCCGCTTTTGCACTTTTGCGCTTTGCACTTAAGCCAAGTCCCCTCCGGGGCCTGGTCACATCTTGACCTAATCCAGTTAAAGCCTTTTGTGCACTTATTTTTTCGCTGCCAAACAAATCAATTTATATATTGCGCTCTTCCAGCTCGGAGGAGGCTGCGTCAGTGCGCTTATGATAAGTTTTTATACGGCGCATAACTTTGAATTAGTTATCGCCTGGCTGACTGTGCTGCTCCAAATCCCCCATAGAAAACTTTGTTGGCCATCAATCAGCAACGCTTTGCTGCTGACTCATAAACAATAACTGGAGGTATGGGCGCATGTGCCAACATATAGTGAAAATAAAAAACATGACAGTTTTATTTGACGACATAAATTTCAATTGGGACTGCATCAATTTTTCAAGGATTTGCAGAAATTTTGACGAATTAAGATACGCTACAAAAGGCAGTAAAAAAATATAAGTCAAAAGGCGAAAAAATAAGCAGAAAAATGGCTTAAGTTGAGGCGCAGTAAACAAACAGAAAAAAGTACGTCGAGGGAGATCTTAAGTATATCTACGAACTCAAGAGATTTGCATAAATGTTAAAGTGTTATAATTTTGCAAAGGATGGCTTTGAGCAGAATAATTCAGTGCGATTTGGCTGCTTTCCTTGCTACGGCTGGTGGCGATTGGCTCCTCGCAAGTATCTTTATCGTTAAATGGTCATGTCTGAAGTTAAAGATCTACGCACAAAATATGACAGCTAAGAGATACAAAGCGAATTAAAAAAAAAAAAATATGTGTACCGTAATACAGTCGAGGCGATGCCCGACAGTGTAATACTCTGATTCTTTTTTCTCGAAAAAAATAAATTCCTTCTAAAAACAGTCCAATTGGATTCCTTTTTTTTGTCAAAGAAACTTCTTAAACTAAATGGGGTAAACTTTAAGTACAAATAAGTACATTTTTAACTATAACTATTGTTATATTTTTCCGATTTTGCTCTGCTGCAGCGAAACGGGAAAAGATATTGACATGATTCAACAAACTTCCTCTTTTGAGAAAATATGGGCACCAGCTAGTAAGAAGTCATAACTCAAGCTCCTATCATCTCCGACATCTAGGTGTTCATGGAGAGCAAAACACGAGTTTCTGGAGTGACTTTGCTGATTATTTTAAATCTTACTGGCCACCCGAAGAAGAAAGGCGCAATCGATGCAAAAACTATATCGAGAGTTTCTGATTATTTTAAATCTTACTGGCAACCCGAAGAAGAAAGGCGCAAACGATGCAGAAACTATTTCGGGAGTTTCTGGAAATACTTTTAGTTTCTTATCAAATATTGGAGAATTGTGCATGGGTTGACTTCCTGAGCAAACGACTGTTGCCTTACAGACTTTGGGATGTGATTCGTTTGAAGACCATGCACAATATTCCTAAAAAAATCCGTTTTTGTTCGTTGTGTTTTGTGTCAAAACCCCTATATTATGCTTGGGTATATAGTAGTTTGATTTCTTTGTTATCTGATGATATGATAATAATATTTACTGACTAATTGGAGATGGCCACTACAATTGCAATTATGGGATTATCGTGATACATTCCATATGCAGTTCAAAATCGAAGAGCGGCTGAAGAATCATTTAGCAAGCAAGAACAATATTTCGTCAGTATGAAACCAATAAATTATATTCGGAGCTTTTAGTTTGGTCTTACAGAGTGGCCATCCTAAGTCAAATGGCGATTGTCACTTCTCAGCTCTGGTGACTGTGCAGAACATTAGCGTGTTTTTTAATGGATCTGCTGGGTTATATTTTGGTTGGTGTCTCCGTGTTGCTGATTATTGATGCGCCCTTAGTAACAGGACACTGAATTCTGGGAGACACTTCAATAGAATCTTGCGATTGCTGCTTTTAAATACTAATCAATAGACAAATGTGATTTAATACTAAGATTATTAAACGAATTATACCCTATTTAGTAATAAAAATAAATCTAAGAAACGTACGAATATATGAAAAAACATGATTATTCATTTGGACTATCTGCTGCTTGAACTGATTGTGAATTACAAGCCTTGTCCGTACAATGGATGTTACGTATTGATAAAAATGTGGTACAGTCGGGGCGATGCCAGACAGTGGAATACACTGTACCTTTTCTAAGAACTTTCCAATTGGAATTAATTTTTTATTTTGTGAAATTCGATATTTATATCTATAAGTTCCGTAAATTTTGGCCCATTGTGATGAAAGTTACTTCAAAGAACCTATTTAAAGTATATGGGGTAAGTTTCAAGTTGATATGTTGAGGGGTGTGGAAGAAAACACGATGAATCGATTGCGGCGGGTGGGAGGTCTGCATCGATCAAGTACGCCAATACGGATTTGTTCATTAGAGCCATGAACATTTACCAAAAATTGTGATTCGAGGTCACTTGTAACCATAATTAGGTAGAGTTAAATATTGAGGCAGCTATAGGCAAGGGGAGTATAACTTTTGCTGTCTTTGTCCGCTTTTGTTTATTCTTGAAACACAGATGCGTGGATTAGCCATCACTCTGTTAAATTTCAGATGAAAATATTAAACAATGTGGCCAAAAACCGCGAAAATCTACTGCTTGTGAACATAACTTTAACTTACTGAGGAAATATGCGCACCAGTTGGTAAAGTTTGGTGTCTCTAGCTCTTCTAGTCTCCGAGCTCTAGGCGATCATACGGACGGACGGACGGACATGTCTCAATCGCTACCCGAGGTTATGATAAGCATTTTAATATAAAGGGCTTGGGAATTGCCACGCCTCCTTCTGTCCGTTACATACATTGCACAAACCCAGTATACTCTTTATACCTATAAGTACAGGATATCAAAAGAATTTCGACTCCTACGGTTAGTATCCCAAGTAAGACTGCTGGCGATAACCCTTGGAGGAGGTTCGCTCACATCGCTTGTCATTTTTAGGTACTGACTATTCTTCTACTTCAGCTATCCTTGGCTCTCAGTTATGCCCCACTCACTATGCAAGCCACAAATATATGAAAAAGAATGAAAAAAGAACTTCGGCTGGTGGCGATTGAGACCAAGATATGTCTTTTGTAGGTACCTAAAATATGCTTATGCTTAGTAACTGTTGGCTATTGTTTTTCGAAACTTTAAGGGCTTGCAAGGACACAAAAGTTGAAAGCAGTTTAAAAATTTGTGGGTTTTAACGAGCTATTATAATTCTAACATAATTATCAATTCAATTGAAACTTAGACACATGCAAATCAAATTAAAGGGTGATTTTTTTGCTGGTATCTTTTTGGCAACACTGTTTTTGACACATCACGCGTGAATCGTGTCTTGTGTCACTGTCAAACTTGTTCAGTATGGTCTATAATTTAACCATGAATCGACTCACGAATTTTACTATCAAAATTCATGCTCGGTTACGAAAATGCATCGCGGACTTCTTCCAATTTATGGCCTGTTTGGTCGGCCTACTGAGGCTATTCGGAAGCTTGTGTCTAAATTTCGAACCGCATCTGGAGTGAAGACCAGCCAGAAGCTTTGCAAGAGCTACCAATGCAATCCGAAAGAGTCACTGTTTGGTTTGGATTAAGGGCCGGTGGCATCATCGGGCCGTACTTCTTTAAAGACGACAATGGCCGGAACGTTACTGTGAGTGGCAAGCGCTACCGTCTAATGATTGACGACTTTTTTTTGGCCAAAATGGAAGAATTGGACATGCCTGACATGTGGTTTCAACAAGATGGTGCCACATGCCACACGGCACGCAAAACAATGGCCCAGTTAAGAGCTACCTTCGGTGAACAATTTATCTCACGTTTGGGGCCCGTCAATTGGCCGCCTAGATCGTGAGATTTAACGCCTTTGAATTATTTTTTATGGGGACATGTTAAGGCTCATGTCTACAGGGAGAAACCAGCAACGATTGACGCACTGAAAGCCAATATTGAAGCATTTATTCGTGAAATACCGGTCGATATGTTGGAGAAAGTGTGCCAAAATAGGACCTTGCGCATGGGCTATCTAAAGCGGAGCCAAACATTAAATAATATTGATCATTCTATCAATTCCAATAAAGATTTCATAAATTTTTTCAAATTTTTGTGGTTTATTTTTAAATCAAATACTATACCTCTTAAAAAATCACTCTATAGTATTAAGTCCGCGCATCAATTTCACTCTACTTCATACACGTCTTCACTGTTTTGCTCTCTGCGATCGACTGACTACTTGTCTTCGAAAAAATGTCTCTAATTGCTCTCTCAGTATCTACTCTCTCTCTTTATGCTCTCTGCTTTAACTACGACGACGTCACACAGTAGTAACCTTGTCCATTTAGGAGACGATGTGGTGGGAATTAAAGTCGTGTTCGGACGACTTTGGGATACACTGCATCACTATCTTGGAATAAAATCCGGTAAATTGCTTAAGAACACCAAAAGACAACCGATTCTGATAGAATAAGATACAGTGCTTGGGAACTATAATAAACTTGCGAGTGCTAAATTTGGTTACCTTTACAAACAAATCCATCAAAATTTTTGGGTTTTTTTCTAGTTACTCCGAATCACCTATATGGGAGCATTATACATATTATATATACATTATATAGTAGCTCCGATGTCAAAAAGGTAATATAAACTTGTCTCTTATGGAATAATATGGGATCTACTGTAAACATTTTTACCATCTCTGAGATCTTGGCGTTCATACGGACATACGAAAAATATTTACATCGAGAAGGCTAGTTTGTCAACTTTTCGGTGGTTTACGAATATTTTTTATATTGTGTTCACCCTATGCCCCTCAGGAGATAAAGTAACTAACAACAACCTAAATTTTGGAAATAATTCCAACTAACAGACTACTATGATCAAATTGAAAGGTGAATTTTCTTATATTTTCATAATCTTCGTTGATTTATCTAAATCTATTTCATCCCCTTTAAAGTGATGCCCTTTCGCCCACAATACACTTATGGCAATGAAAAATTTACTTGTCAAAGTGCCTCCTTCAGAATGGCTTTTAGAGCCTTCTGCTATTCAGCTTTTAGTATATCAACCGAGTCAAAACTGATTTCCCGGATTAGTCTCTTGGGTTTCCTGAATAGCCAGAAGCTACACGGAGCTAAATCGGAATGATACTTGTGAAATTTTGTCGAAATGCACACGAAGAAACAGTAGCGTGTGAGTTTGCAAATTTAGGGTTTTTAGAACCATTCGAGCTTGGACACCTCTTAAGCACATTTCGGCACTCAAAACCGCTGGCACCGATCCAAATAAAATGCCCAAGCTATCAGCGATATCTCTAATAGTTAATGCACGATTTTCAAGCATCATTCTTTGATTTTTTGTGCCGATTAGATACCACATTGTATTGAGCGTCGTCAATAGCCTAGCGACAGTAAACTAAACTATCATCCCAGAGGTTGTGGGTTCGAGTCACACATTAAGCAGCATCCTGCACTTTTAACTTTTCCTATATCCCTAATTTTTTCTGTCTATTCTATATCCCTATCTCCATTGTCGGTTTCACAAAGGGCCTAAGGGCTTATGGGCCGCTAAGTTTCAACTGCCGCCTTAACCTTCCTGCCATCCACATTCTTGTCAGCCTCGGCCCGTCCTTGAACTCCTTATACCACTTGTAAACTTGTTGTTTAAAAACAGAGTTGGATCCTTAAAGACTATCTCCAGCATTCTCAAAGTTTCCGTAACCAAATGCTACTTCTTTATTCAATAAATTTAGACATAGTAAAAATTGCAGAATTCATTTTTAGCAGCTCTCAAAACGAAGCGTATCTCAAACATTATTGAATATTTTAACGTGAACTTTGGCACAGATCTCACTAACTGTGCTACCAAGTTACAGAAAGAAATAATTATTGATTGGAACCATAGAATTTATTAAAAAATTCACCTTTCACTTTGATCATAGTAAGTATACAAACCCAACAAAAAAAGGCCTTTAGGCTGATTTATAAAATCAAATAGATGGATAGTTAGAAAAATAGCCTAAACAGGGGTTCATGTGAATTAATTCAATCTTTTATTGCTTCATTTTGATATATTTCAATTTCGCTGGAACTATTTTGAGAAAAAGTATTTTCAAAAAGAATAAAAGATAGCTTGGTCTTATTACTAAAGATGAGAATAAAATTCTTCTAGTTTGGGAAAAATGAACCACCAAAACTTTTTATAAATTTAAACTTAAAATATGATTACCTCGTTTTTATCCATGTGCACGACAATTAACAAATTTATCAACCTGCTAAAAGTTGATATATCATATTATAAACGCTTTAAAGCGAACAAAATTTCCAACCCTTAAAAACTGTAAGAGAAACCCTTATTTTGCCATTATAAATCATTATGCACTCGCAATACTTTTATACGATGATGTAGGTTTAACTAGATTTAGGTAAAAGTAAATCTCAAACGGCCAAATAAATTTGTTGGCTTTCAAACAAAAATGGCCAAAAGCGAAAACCGCGTTGACATTTTCATTTGATATGACTGACATTAACAAAAAAAAAAAAACCTAACCTACTAGTCTAGCTTGGTGTAAGCTATCCGATTCCAAATTGATTGAGGTTGGAAACGAACCTGACGACGACAACGACAAATATTAAAATTCAAATTGGTTTAGTCGAAAAACTTTTGGCTCTTTCAATGCCTCAAATATGTATGCCAAAAGCAAATATGTCAACTGAATTTGAAACGAACGTTTGAGTATAATTTTGTTTACAGGGTGCTGCACAAAAACTTACAAACTTTTTATGATTAATTAACAAAATGTAAACAAAATTTTCATTAATTTTTAGGCAAAGATATTAATTTATTTTTCATTAAATAAAGTGCGATTTTTCCAAAAAAAAAATTGTAAGCAGTCTAAGCCTCATAATAATTTGTAGTTTTTATGAACATTTTTGCTCTGCGTTTTTTTTAGCTGATGTTACTGCTAGCGCCATCTATTTATCAATCAAAAGCTTTAAATTACTCCAAAAAAAATGGCTTCTGTCATGCTGCGTACTGACCTCAATTTTTTCTATTCAAAAAGTGAAATTTACCACTTGGAGAATGACTAATTTACACTGCTGGTCTTAGGTTAGACGCACCAACCCTTTTTTGAAATAAACTGCTTTATTTACAATCATGCATGTTCTAACTGTCCAAAATGTTTTTCCCATCAAATTTTGAATCTTGTTTGAAAAATATTTGCCCATAGTTGGTTGATGTGTGAAAAAATAACAGTGTATTCGAAGACCCAAGAAATGTCTGTGCAATCACTTGGGTTTTCAGTTGGTCATTGAAATAGACGCACTTAACATTTTTCAGTCTTGTGGAGTAAAATGTAATTGTTTTGATTGAAAAAATACTGAAAATAAACAAATCAATTGTTTTCGAGCAATATTTAAACCAAAAATGGGAAAAGTTACTGTTATGAGCTTATTGGAACGACAAAAAGTATACTTCTTTCACTGGCAAGGATTATCCAATCGAAACTTTGTCAAAGAGATAAAGCGCAGTTGCAGAACTGTTGATATATATTTAAAGGATCTTGAGGCATATGGAACACACTTCAAACGGGAAAAAATGTACTAACTAAGCAAGCAGAGCGCAAAATCATTAGAATTGCTTCCAATTCGACTAAGTTAGAAGCTCAGATTAAGGAATTAGCCGGAGTAAAAGCAAGTCTTTCAACTGTTCAGCGAACAAAAAGATATGCAGTACATCTGAAGGGTCTAAAAATCCAGAAAATATCACCTCTGAATGGTATTCGCAAAGAAAAACGGTTTCAATTTGCCAAAGAATACATGACGTGGACTGTTCAATCTGACACTCGACTTAATGTTTGGAGTTTGGCTGTTTTTACTGATGAAAAACGTTTTAATTTAGATGGCAATGATGGTTTTAAAAATTATTATCACGATTAACGAAAAAACGCCGAGCGCTTCAAAATATTGTTAGATTCCGTATTTCCAAAATTAAGTGATCTATTCGGACCAATTCCATAGATTTTTCAACAAGATAATGCTCCTATTCCATAACGCTCGTGTAGTCAAGCCGTTTTTTTCGACTCAAAACGTAAATTTCATGACTTGGCCCTCTTATTCTCCAGATATTTACGTAATTGAAAATGAGTGCTTGGAGCAAGATCTCCTGACCTACATAGATTCCATCTATCAATTTATGAAGGACCGGATATATGAAGTTATTAGTAATAAAGGATGCAGTGCTCATTACTGAATTTATTTTTTCTTTATTTCTAATAAGTCAAATAATTACTCCAACTATAATTTGAAGTTAGAAATAAGTTATTCTCTTCCAAAAAATTAATGATTCTAAGTGCGTCTATTCCATTGACCAAGAAAAAAGTGCCTTATTTTAAGAAGCAATAAGAAAATGTTTGAAAAACTAAATTTTGTTAACTTTTAATGATTATTTAAATATTATACTTGAAGTATCATTCAATAACCAAGGTTTAAGCATATGAACTTTTTCAATCATCATTTAAATTAGAGATAATAAACAAATTTTAATTCATGTAAGCGTGCGTCTATCCTATGACCAGCAGTGTAATAAAAGCCTTGCATTCATGAAATCAAAGCCAAACTGGTTCGGATATCTGCATTTTTGGCACAAGGCACCCTGTACGATCTTAGCCAAACTGTTCTGATTTAGCTAATTCACTTTGTTTGAGTTTCGGCTGGCAGTTGAAGTATGTAGTATGTCTTAGATACGAGTATGGTATTTATATGGCACAAAAAGCATGTAATCAAATCAACAAAATAAATTTGTTTGGCATGCAAGTAGCGCATAAAGAATATCGCACTTCAAACTATCAAATTTCATATGCAAAAACGCAGATACACACGCACACACACACACACACACGCACACAAATGCAGATACACAGATACAAATGCCCGTGGCACAAAGCTAACAAAAATAAAGACAAGACGGCAAACAACGCAATCAAAGTTCATAAAGAAATATGTGTGTCAAAGCAATTTGCTGAACCCAAATTCCATGTGACATACTTGCATATCTACATATATATATATATACATATATATATACTAAAACACACGCACACACAGATACATATGCATATACTAGGTACTACTATATGCTTAGTAGTTAGCGCCATGAAGCAAAACGGGTCAAATGAAAACAGCAGCAGAAGCAGCTTCAATAAGCCAGCTGCAGACAGCGGTTACAAAGAGCCCAGATACAGATTATTCCATTCCAGCAAAAAGACACTTAGAACGAACCATTCCGGTTTTCATTTTCACACAAAATTTTGTGAAAATAAATTTTCAAACAGAAATCAAATTTTACGAAACTTAATTACAGGGCCTTGAACGTAAAAATTATCACTTGGTCTAGGGGTTGCAGCAAAGAAGTCGTATTAGGAGGTAAAACACAACTTCAAAATTTTTATACTGCAAGTCTTGAGGGTGTCCAGGAGCATTATCAAGAACTAGAAGGACTTTAAAAGGTATCCCTTTTTTGATTAAATACTTTTCACATCTGGCACAAAATTTTATGGAACCAATCATTGAACAACGTTGCGGTAACCCAAGCTCTTTCATTGGCATTCCAATGATCGGTTAGATTGCTAATATTCAACCTTTAAACGATCGTTGTCGGTTAGCTTTGCCAATTACTAATGGATTCATAATAAGATGTCCAGAAGCCTTTCTACAAAGAAGAATCGCTATGTCCGCTTTCTGATTTGTTATGTTTTGCTAGAAATGTAGATTGGACAGCAGCCAGTGACGTAGAAAATGTTTTCCGGCTCACCAAGGTTGCATATTGGAGAACTAACAGATAGAGTATTTTTAAAAGATCTTGCATTTAGATTAAGCAGGCCGCCTCTAGCACGGAAAATTAAACTTGCGGCATACGCTGTGAAATTATCATTAAAGTAATTTATTGGGTTGCCCAAAAAGTAATTGCGGATTTTTCATATAGTCGGCGTTTATAATTTTTTTACAGCTTGTGACTATTTAATTGTATTTTTTCTTTTGACATTTATTAGCTGTCACTATTAGCTTGCTTTAGAAAGAAAGTGCGCGTAATTTTGTTTACATTTGTTTGTTTGGCGCCCTTTTTAATATGGAGTCCACAAAAGAA